>JAMKQA010001256.1:0-33229 GCA_024699735.1 Posidonia australis
AGTCATTGATCTCTATGACTTTCTTTTGGAATTGCAGCAGCTATGTTGAGCACCTTTGTTGCCTTTTCGTCTGTTATTTGTTATAGGCCTGTTGTAATGCTATTGTTGTTTGTTATAGGTCTGTTGTTAGTCATCGGCACTTCTGTTGGGCCTTTGATGCAAAAGCTATGATGATGTAGAACAAGCCAACCCCTTATAGTCATCGATCTCTTTGCTTCTGGATAGTCATTGATCTCTATGACTTTCTTTTGGAATTGCAGCAGCTATGTTGAGCACCTTTGTTGCCTTTTCGTCTGTTATTTGTTATAGGCCTGTTGTAATGCTATTGTTGTTTGTTATAGGTCTGTTGTTAGTCATCGGCACTTCTGTTGGGCCTTTGATGCAAAAGCTATGTTGGTTGTCTTGGCACTTCTGTTGCCTTTTCGTCTATTGTTTGTTAATGCTATTTTGTTATACCCTTTCTCTTTGTGTCCTACTTTAGTTGGGCCTTTGATGTACTCTTTTGCTTGATGTTGGTTATGCATTGTCAACTTTTTATCTCATTTTATTACTATTAAAAAAAAACATCAAGAAACCAGAAAGCTGCTTCTCTTCTTTCATTCTCAGAATCATCCTCCAGAAAATCATCGAGACTGACATGAATGAACAAGGAAGACAAGTTTTCACCCTTATGGAAAAAAATAGTTCAATGAAAAATGCCCATGAAATTCAACTAAGGTAGCATTTGGTAACGTTTTTTCTTCTTTAGCGTATTTGAAAAAGCTAGCTTTTTTTAAACTGCTTCTTTTGAGAGCTTATTTGGAAGTTTATCTGCAATAAAATAATCTTGTTTTGATGCAATAAAACGAAAAGTAGTATTTTTACATGAAATGACCAAATTACCACATATGTTTTTAAGTATGGTAATTTTGTTTCCATGTATTCTTCTTCCTCCACTTCCTAGGCTTCGACCTCTGAATCCCAACCACTTCACTTCTCCTCCACATCGCCGTGTCCTTCCCTTCACCTCCACCCCATTCCACCGCTTCAGGTCTTCCCTTCACTCCCCCCACCTCCCGACACAGTGCTTAAACTAGGGCACCATCCAACGATGTACATCAAGGAGATCTGCTTGAAGGGGTTCAAGTCCTACGCCACCATAACTATCATCCTCAGATTCAACCCCTTCTTCCATGCTATCACCAAGCTCAATGGGTCCAACAAGTCTAACATCCTTGACTCCATCTATAACACCCATAAATTCATTTTTATAATTATTTATATTTTTATGAATTTATTTTGGATGAATGTTACTATCTTGAGACCCATTTATGTGATTTTGTGGTCTTTGGGCTTAAGCCTCGTGGACCAACTGCTGTTTGTGTGCTCTTGTGTTTGTTCCCTCGTAGTTGGCACTATGTGTGTAGCACTGTGTTGTGTGGGCCCGTGTGTGTGGGTCGGTTGGTGAGACTTGTAGTTGGCCTCGTGTTAGGATTCTGATGGTTGTACTCGTGCGAGGGCGTGGCAGGCAGATGGGGAGAGTTGGTACACATGCAAGGTGACCTTGCAAGACGTGCACGTGCTCACCTTCCTTCCTCCCACACATATAAGAGGTGCATGGCGGGAGCTTCTTCCGCACACTTCTTCTCCCCTGCTCGTTGTTCGTCTCTCCCTTCCTTCTTCCTTCTCCCCCTTCCTCAGGCACACCCTCCCCTTCACCCCTCCTCCACCCCACTTCCTTCCCCACCCCCTCACTCCATCTCCTTCCCCACCTCTCCCTTTCTCCCCCATCTCCCCTGTTTTCCCCTCCTCTGTTTTGTACGCCAGTGAGAGGTCGAGAGAGAGTAAGAGAGGCGGAGGTCCCCATGTGGTTTGACACTTGCATGGTTGGAGCTCCAGAGGCCGAGGAAGCTCTTGTGGAGGTCGAGCTCGTCGATGGTGGTCGATGGTTGGTTGAAGATCGGATTTGGGTCGTCAGAGGCCATTTTCTAGTACGTACCTCCAATTCTTGCGTAGAAATCATGTAAAATGATAGAATTACCTAGGATGCATGTAATCTAAGCTAAATTTAATGTTTTAGAATTTTTAGTGATTTATTGTGTCATTTATGGTGATTTATAGTGATTGTTGGGTTTGGATCCTTTTTGACCCCTCTGTGCTTGGAAATTAATATCTTCTTGTGTGGTGAATGAATTTTAGTTTTGTTTGTTGAGTTTTGGAGTAAACTCGAGGGTCTACAACATATTTTTTGTATGGAATTTTCGGTGGTTGTTTGGTAGGTCCACCCCTAGCTCCTACTTTGAAAGAAATTTTTAGTTCTATGGTTTTTGGGCTTTCTGGTTTCTATTAGAATACCTGGGCAGGGACTAATGCGTGGCCCACATGTGTTGGTTGGTCAGGGACTATTTTTGGGTGTTTTTTTTGTAATTTTGAGTATTTAAAACCCATGTTTAATACTTACGTTTGCATAAAAATGAACTACATGCTTTAAGAATATGTTCTTGGTTTTTATGATAAATATAGTAATTTTTGAGAAAACGGTTTTCAAAGGAATGTATTAGCTTGTTTTGGAAATGATTTTCTGTGTTTTCTGTATACGTGTTGAGAGATCATGGGACCATGTCATCGAGGTCAGGGAATGTAACGACATTCTCTGGTGGTCGGACGAGTCTCCCTGGTTGAGGACAGGGACTGAGATACCTAAAGAGGAGATTCGTCAGGTTTTAGAGATATATGACTCCTTGATTGTTATTTCCAGGCTAGGGTTAAGGTCCACAGGTTGAGGTATTTTGTGGCATGACGGGGAGATATGATACTCCTGTTGTCGCTGTGAGTACTGAAGCTCAGGTGTTGACGGGTGTGAAGGTATGAGACTTCCTCCTGAGCACCGTGTGGAGGACGTCGTGAGGAGACATACCCTATGAAGGCTAGTGCGGGTGGGACACGTGTCCTGTAGGTAGTGTCTTGAGAGAGGACTGTCTTCCCAAGAGGGGATGTCTTTATAAGGATTCTCTAGGTGGGAGAACCACAGAACAATGATTACTCCTACATAGGATAGCTTTACTGTAGCAGTGCAGCACACCTTGGTAGCTACTTTTAGCCAGAATTGGTTGCCCGACATCTTGTTTTCCGACTCATTGTGTGTGGTTTTGGCCATTGAAGACCTCACTTGTGTTTTAGGGTGGTAAAGCCTTTATCTGTGTGGTTTGGCCGGCATAGGCCGTGTTTCTTGTGATTTGAGCCTGATAGGACTTTGTTTCGTGGTTTTCAACCTATTAGACTCAAGTTGTTAGTTTTTGATGAATTTGAAGAAAACGATTGTAAAATAGTTTTAAAGGAAAATAATTATAGCTTTTTTTTTTGTTGTTTTCATAAGGTGCGTACTAGGTGACTTTTGTCACTCACGCTTGTTTCTCGTAGTTTTGGGTTGCAGGTGAAGGTGAGTAGGTGGGTTTTGCATAGTACATATAGTCTGAAGTCTTATAACCACACATACAGGTTTCTAGTTGTTTAAATATTACTGTTTAGCTTTAATTTCTTATAATTTAACTTGTTTTAAATTATTATAGAAATTAGAGACATTATAGACTAGTATCAAAGCATTAGGTTCACTAGGTTGCACTAACCTAGGGTGTCTAGTTTTGAGACTCTATAGGTTTTGCATGCATGGTAGAATCTACACCTGATGTTTTCATCATAATTCTCTACTTGTTGTTCTGCTTGTTATGTAGGTATTTTGCCTCTCGGCTTTTGTAGAATGCCTCTTTGTGGTCGCAAGGGTAAGGCCCCAGTCAAGGATTTCGAGTTCCATAAGGAAATGAACGGATGAAAGGTTGTTCGTGCCAAACTACGAAGCTTGGCACATAGGATCTCCTATGCTTTCAGTAAGAGTAGTTCCTGTGAATCGTCAAACGATCTGTGGTTAAGTCGATTCACGAAACTTCGTCTGTCATCGTTCAAGATAAGGTCAATACTGAGGAGAGTGAAGTTTGGTTGAAGAAGGTGGTGAAAATGTTAGAAAGCATAACGTACCCAGAAGAGCATTGGCTGCGGTTGGCGACTTATCTACTGAATGGTGAGGTAGATAAGTGTTGGAAGTCAGTGAAACGGTTGAAGTTTCCGAATTCAGTAACTACTCGTATCTAGTGGAAGGATTTCAAGATGGTCTTCTCTAACAAGTATTTTCTCGCTCATATGAAGGAAGAGTTTTGTCGAGATTTCTGGAATCTGGAGTAGGGTACTATGTTGGTGCTCGATTATGAGACTGAGTTTGTCCGATTGAAACGTTTCACTCTTGCCTATGAGTCAGAAGAGGACCGGGCGTAGAGGTTCTTGAATGGCTTGCAACCAGGACTACAGATAAAGGTGATGGACTGTCGGTGTGAGATCGTAGAGGACATAGTCGAGATGGCCTATCGCTTCGAGACGGAGCACAAGAAATTTCTAGAAAGTCATCCTAAAGGGAAGGGTAAGTTTTTTTTTACTTCCCAGTTCTCTTTCTCCAGTGCTCCAAGTTCTAGTGATTCGGGTAGCTTTGGGAAGAAACGGAAGGAGAAGTCTGGTGGTACCTTTATGGGTCAACGTAGTTTTTTTGGTGGTAGCGAAGCCGACTATAGTCAAACAAGTTCCAGTACTCCTCGAGGAAACCAATGCTTCAATTATGGTCAGGCGGGCCATATTACTATATACTAACCTCATCCTTGACAAACTCCAAGCCCAATAGTGTACTATAATTACGGAAAGGTAGGACATGTCCAGATATCTTGTCCAAAATCGCCCAAGAAGGCAAGAAACATGCCACAGCAATTGACGAGAGGGCAGGTGTTCACTATTACAGCTGTGACCATGCTAGTGGAACCCTGCACAGCTCTCCTTACGGTACATGGAAGTACACGAGGAGTGCCGATACGGTCACGACGAAGATGGTGAATCCGGAGAAAAAGACTAGACTCGGAAACACCAAGGAAAGATAAGAAAGGATAAGGAAAGGAGTTGCCACCTAGTTTTTTAATGGAAAGACAAGGAAAACCAAACACGAAAGAAAACCAAGAAGAAAACAAGATGAAGAAAACCTATATGCTCCGTGCCTAATGAATGAAATGCACAAATCAATGCGGGCCATAGAAAGGGTAAGGATTCTTGTTACGCATGGGAAGGGGTGAGGCACCCCCATGCGCTTGAAGAACTCGATCTTTCTAGGTTTCCTACTTGTTAAAAGGTCTATTGTGTGTATGCTTGCCTATTCTGAATGCACATGCTAAAGATAACTGGAAAACATGCCAAACTAAAGAGAAGAAATGAATAAAAGGAAAAGAAAAAAATCGAGGGACAAATGTAGACATTGAGAATGCCACTTTACTGTACGCCCTTGGGCGATGAAAAAAATCGTGAAAATCGAGAAAGTCTCGGAAAACGTCACATGAATCACCGAAAACTCGAAGAAATCTAAGAAAATCAAATTAGGGAAAATAATCCTCATTCAAGACCATGTCAGTAGTGTTAAGCCTGTTAATGTACGTCTCGAGCGATGGAAAGCCAAATCAAGTTAAAAACGCGAACATCGGAAGAAATCCGGGAAACGATGGGAAAATCAAGCTTGAAATGAGTTAGAAATGCCTGCACAATGTAAGGAAGAAATCACGAGAAAATATGCATGAAAAATAGCAACAAAATGTGTAAAATGCATGTAAGAGTGTAAAAATGTAAATTCCAGGGACTTCTATGCAAAATTCCCATATTCTAAGTAAAACTGAAATTCTAATGCTAAATCATCAAAAATACATAGAAAAACACATTTTATGTAATTTTGAAGAAATCTAGGGTCACATGTGCAAATCTGTGCATTTTTGGTCAAATTGAAGATTTCTAGGGACCAGTATGCAATTTTGCCATTAAAACATGCATTTAATGCAATTTTGAAGAAATTCAAAGTCAAAAGTGCAAGAAAAAGGACTTAAGTTTGGAAACAGAATGTTCTAGGGACAATTCTGTAATTTTACCTTAGAAAATATACATCTAGTGAGAAATCAGTAAAATTCAGGGGCTAAAATACAATTCATGTCAAATTTGAGCAAATATTTAAATTCCTAGGGTTTGATTTGCAATTTAAACAGAGAAATATGCATTCAAAATTATTTCAACAAAACTCAAGGTTTTAAATGCAAAATGCTGGATTTAAAATATAAGAAAAGTAAATCAGGGGGTTTTTGTCTAACTTTTAAGTCTGGAAAACATTTTCAAGAATTTACAGGAGTCACATTGTAATATTTCAAGACAAACATTATTCAAATGATTAAAAATAAAGTGTGCAGGGACCTAAAAGTAAGAAAAAGGACCTATATGTAAGAAACTAAGGACCTAACTGTAAGAAAACAAAAGTATCAGAAGTTATTTAAAAGAAAACTTATTTTTAATTTTTTTAAAAGAAAAGGAATCGACGACCGCCAGGGATGCTCTTTTGGAGCATCCCAAAGCTTGATTGAAGATCAGACCTCACGGAGAGCAAGAAGAGGAGGAGAGGGAAAGATCTAATGGTTTGGATCTTGGCCTCGACGGCTAGAACTCTCCTCCCGCCCCCTCGTCGTCGATGCATCCTCGATGACGACGTCGAAGAAGGAGGAGGACCCTAGAGGCCATGGGGCAGCAACTCGAAGCTCCTGGTGGCTTGAGGATGATGTATGGAGCATTCCCCTTCCTTCAGAGACCAAAATGGAGGAAGATCGCGCGATGTTGAGTTCTACCTACCGTCGCCGTCGTCTTCTCCGATGAGCATGGTTGTGGGAGTGATTTAGGACACAAGGCTCGACTCTGATGGCTCCAGAGTGTTAGGGGCATGTTGTGGGATGTTCTTGGAGGTTCGGAGAGGCACAACGGAGCTGGAGGCACGCGATTAGTTGTCATTACCAATGGTCTTCCCCGACGACAACAACAACGAGCGACTCCAGCGATCTTCTACTAGAGGCTCAAGGAGGTAGCAAAATGGCGCACCAGGGATCGGAGATGCGCCAGGGATCGGAGAAGCAGGAGGGACCTCAGGGAAGGAGGATCGAGCACCCTCGGGCACAAATCGACCACTAGATTCATGCCCCCACCTCTGTCGCCGGAGAATGACTCTGGTGAGGCCCGAAAACACAATTCCAGCCAAGGAAGGCCTCCGGCTCTATTGGAATTGATTAGGGGAAATAGAGAGAGACCTAGGAGATCATTTTGGAAGGAAATGGAGGTGTGTGGAAGGCATACCTGGTTTGGTAGTGGAGTTGATCGTCGGAGCTGGCCGGAGATGGCTGGAAACTCCGATTTTTCTCCTCCACGAGCTTCCTCTCTCTTCCTGGAACTCTCGGGTTGCTCTGGTTGGGAGGAAAAGGCTTAGGGGGCTCTCCTCTCAAAATTTTCCCATCCTCCCTTCTCACTTGCAAATGGGGCTATTTATAGGCTTCCAAATGGCTGGTTGGTTGTTATGGTTAGAGTAGGAGGTGGTTAAGGTAGTTAGAGTGAAATGGGAAGTGGTTAAGGTTGTTATGGTTTGACATTAGGGTTTTGGATTTGACTTATGGTTTAGGGTTTGACTTAGGGTTTGACCTAGATTTTAGGGTTTGGATTAGGATTTTGAATTTGGTTTAGGCCTTAACCTAGGGTTTAGGGTTTGGATTAGAATTTAACCTAGGGTTTAAGGTTTGGATTAGGGTTTTGTAGTTTTATTTGGCTTTTTAAGGTTTTTCTAAGGTTTTTAGGATTTATTTAGGGTTTTATGATTTTGTTTGGGTTTTTAGGATTTTCCTAGGGTTTTTTTAGGATTCTGTTTGGGTTTTAGGGTTTTTCTAGGGGTTTTAGGAGTTTTTTAGGATTTAGCTAGGTTTTTTTGGGTTTTGTTTGATTTTTAGGGCTTTGTTTGGTTTTTTAGGGTTTTCCTAGGGTTTTTTGGATTTTTTAGGGTTGTTTAGAGTCCTGTTTGGGTTTTGTTCATTTGCAAGCATATGGGGGTGTCTACAACAGCTCTAGACGCTAGACCTTCAGGACATGCAGTTGAGGATAAGGATGGTTAATTGGTGTTGTAACTCTCTACAACTATTGTAATATTTCCTATAACCTAGACAACTGTCTGATGTATGGATGTGGTGTTGTTGTTTTGTTTGGCCGTTAGGTTCTTTTATTGTGGCTAGTCAGATGGCCAAAGTGTTATTTGACTCAGGGAGTTCTTTTTCCTTTGTCTCTGAATCTTTCATGGCGAAGTTGGGAGAGAGACCAGTTAAGCTGGCCTTTCATCTCAATGTGGTAACGCTATTGGGGGAGTACAATTTAGCATGGAAGTATCTGTAGTCTATAGACTTGACGTTGAATAGCAGAGAGTTTGACACCAGTCTGATTGTGATGGACATACAGGAGTACAATGTGATACTCGACATAGACTGACTGGTGCAGCAGTCCACTTTGATCGACTGTGCTCAGAGGAGAGTTTATTATGAGTCTCCTGATGATGAATCCTTCTTTGTATAAGGTGGGTGTTGGGGTGAGCCTAAGCTTATCATTTCGACTATGAAGACTTATAAGTCTTTGGCCAGGGGTTGTATGGAGTATCTGCTACTATAGTTGCCTCCACTTCTCTTGAGTTAAATGTTTATAACATTTCTGTGGTGTGTGAATATCCTGACGTTTTCCCTGACGATTTGCCTAATATGTCACCTGACAGGAAAGTAGAGTTTTCGATCGATCTAATCTCTAGTTTTGATACTATGTCGAAGCCTCCTTATTACATAGCGCCAGCGGAGTTGTGAAAGCTCAAGACTTAGTTGCAAGAGTTGCTAGACAAGAAATTTATCAAGCCGAGTGTGTCTCTATAGAGAGTGCCTATCTTGTACATCCGTAAGAAGGATGGTTTACTCCGGTTGTGTATAAATTATCGAATGTTGAACCAAATCTCGATGAAAACCAAGTATCTCCTACCCTACATTGATGACCTATTTGACCAGTTGCAGTCTGCTTCAGTATTCTTGAAGATCGATTTGAAGTCAGGATATCACCAGTTGAGGATACAAGACTTAAACATTCAGAAGGCTGCCTTCTAGACGTGGTACAGGCATTATGAGTTCACAGTCATGTCCTTCGGCTTAATCAATGCACTGGTTGCATGTATGGATTTGATGATAGGATTTTCAGTCCTTTTCTGGACCAGTGTTCGTTGTGATTTTTGTTGATGACATGCTGGTCTACTCCCTTGATGTGAAAACTCACATCTTGCACCTGAGATAGTCTGAGGTGTCATTAACTGTATGTCAAATTCTAAAAGTGTGAATTCTAACTGAGTAAGGTTATGTTCCTTGGCCATTTAGTTTCTAGAGAAGGCATCAGAATAAATCCTGCCAAAGTAGAGGCGATGAGTAGTTGAGAGCAACCCAGGACAGTGATGGAGATCAAGAGTTTCTTAAGTCTAGCAGGCTATTATAGGAGGATTATCAAGGATTTCTCCTACATAACCGTGCCTCTGATAAAGTTGACTACAAAGGGAGTCCTACTCTATTGGGATTATAATTGTGAGGCAAGTTTCAGAAGTTGAAGTCTCATCTGATTCCTACCCTTATGTTGCCTCTACCTTTTGGAAGTGGTAGCTTCATTGTGTATAGTGATGCCAATGTTGTTGGGTTAGGGTGTGTTCTAATGTAGTATGACAATGTTATCGCTTATGTTTCGTGTCAACTAAAGTATCATGAGAAGAACTATCCGACCCATGGTCTGGAGATGGCTGTCGTAGTATTCACTCTCAAGTTTTGACAACACTATCTGTATGGGAAGTAGTTTGAGGTCTTCACCGATCATCAGAGTTTGAAGTATATCTTTACAAAAAGGGACCTCAACCTGAAGCAGTGTCGGTGAGTGAAGTATTTGAAGAACTATGATTTCAGTTTATCCTACCACCCTAGGAAGGCCAACATGGTCGCCGATGCTTTAAGTCTGCGTATGCATGTGTTGGCGAGCCTGATGGTCAATGAGTGAACCATGCTGGAAGATCTAGTGAATTGCAGACCGAAGTGGCAAGCTCGGAGAATGGTTGGTACCTGGTTGGCCAACCTGTTTGTTCACTCCAAGCTGGTGGAGTTCATTGTCGCATATTTGCAGTTGGATCTATTTGTTCAGGTTGTGTTTGGAAAGCTGGAAACTGATGGAGAGCCTTACTTCTCCATTAGGGTATATGGAGAGCTTAGATATGATATGCATCTATATGTACCCTAGCATGAGTAGGCCAAACAAAGATTACTTGATGAAGCACATCGGTCCAAGTACATTATTCACCCTAAGAGTATGAAGATGTATTGAGACCTGAAGCGGAACTTTTGGTGCCCTAGCATAAAGAGGG
The DNA here is from genome assembly GCA_024699735.1 of Posidonia australis. NCBI lineage: Eukaryota > Viridiplantae > Streptophyta > Magnoliopsida > Alismatales > Posidoniaceae > Posidonia > Posidonia australis. The sequence continues at coordinate 10,328 of JAMKQA010001256.1, forward strand.
ATGTTACTGACCATACGTTGAGGTGTACAACCTACCAACTAGTCAAGGCAGAGTATCAGAGATCTAAAGGGACCTTACAGCCATTTGATATTCCCGTGTAGAAGTGGAAGCACACTCTTTGGACTTCGTGACTGGCTTGCCCCGTGCTAAGAGAAAGAACGACACCGTGTGGGTGATCGTGGATCAATTAACCAAGTATGCTCACTTCCTAATCATTCGAGTGAAACTTCCGATGCACCAATTGGCAGAGCTGTATGTTTCCAAAGTGGTTCGCCTGCATGGTATTCCGATGTCCATTGTGTTGGACAGAGACACGCGGTTCACCTTAAAGTTCTAGAGGACTCTGCAGGAGGCTTTTGGCACAATGTTCAACTATAGCACAGCATTTCATCCTCCGTCAAACAGTCAGATAGAGAAAACTATCCAAATGTTGGAGGATATGCCCAGAGCATGTGCCTTAGACCTGTAAGAGAGTTGGAAGAATCATCTGCCATTGATTGAGTTCACCTACAACAATAGTTACTACTCAAGCATTAGGATGGTCTTGTACGAAGTCTTGTATGGTACGCCATGTAGATCGTCGATTTGTTGGAGTAAGGTGAACGAGCGTTAGTTGATTGGTCCTGAGCTTGTGCAGCTGTACGTGAACAAAATTGATCTGATCCATAGTAGACTGTTAATTGCATAGAGTCGGTAGAAGAGTTATGTTGACAGAAGACGGAAATCGTTGGAGTTTTTGATGGGAGTCTATGTATTCTTAAAGGTATCACCGACCAAGGATATCATGATGTTCGGGAAGCATGGGAAGCTGAGTCCTTACTATATCGGTCTGTACCAGATTACCTAGAGGATCAATGAAGTTGCTTATCGGTTAGATCTACCACTAGAGCTGTCATCCATGCACCGCGTGTTTTATATATCCATGCTGAGGAAGTGTCTAGCTGATGCATCTTATGTGATTCCAATTCAGCTAGAGGGGCTCCAAGAAGATTTGTCCTTTGTGGAGGATGTAGTGCAGATTATTGACCGCAAGAAGCAAATACTATGAAACAAGATGATTCCACTGGTTTTGGTGCGGTAACAGCATCATGGAGTCGAGGAAGCCACGTGAGAACGCGAGGAAGCCATCCTAGCTCAATATCAATATCCTTTCGTCTACAAGTGATTTCGAGAGCAAAATCTTCTTTTAAGGTGGTTAAGATGTAACACCGGTAAAATCTTTTTTGTAATTATTTATATTTTTATGAATTTATTCTAGACAGGTGTTACTGTCTCGAGGTCCATTTGTGTGATTTTGTGATCTTTGCGCTTGGACCTTATAGGTTGGCTTTTATTTTGTGTATTCCTGTACTTGTTCCCTCGTGGTTGGCACTATGCGTGTATCACTGTACTGTGTAGACCCATGTGTGGGCTCGTGTGTATATGGGCCAGTTTATGAGGCTTACATTTGGCCTCGTGCTGGGAGTCTAGTGGTTGTGTTCGTGTGGGGGCATGGTAGGCAGATAGGGAGAGTTGGTACACATGCACGATGGACTTGCAGGACATACACTTACTCACCTTCCTTCCTCCCACGTGTATAAGAAGTGCATGGCAGGAGCTTCTTCCACATACCTCTTCTCTGCTGTTCGTCGCCCGTCTCTCTCCTTCTTTTTCCTTTTCCCCCTCCCTCAGGCGCACCCTCCCCTTCACCCCTCCTCCACCCTACTTCCTTCCCTACCCCCTCACTCCCTCTCCTTCCCTATCTCTCCCTTTCTCCACCATCTCCCCTATTTTTCCCTCCTGATTTCACACGCTAGTGAGAGGTCGGTGGTGGTCGGTGGTTGGCTGAAGACCAGATTTGGGTCGTTGAAGGCCATTTTGAGATATACACCTCCAATTCTTGTGTAGAAATTATGTAAAATGGTAGAATTACATAGAATGTATGTAATCTAGGCTAAATTTAATGTTTTAAAATTTTGGTGATTTATTGAGGCATTTATGATGATTTATGATGGTTGTTGGATTTGGGTTCTTTTTGACTCCTCTGTGTTTGGAAATTGATATTTTCTTGTGTAGTGAATGGATTTCGGTTTTGTTTGTTGGGTTTAGGAGTAAACTTAAGGGTCTACAACATATATTTTGTATAGAATTTTCAGTGATTGTTTAGCAGGTCTGCCCCTAGCTCCTACTTTGGATGAAATTTTTGGTTCTCTGGTTTCTCGGCTTTCTAGTTTCTGTTAGAAAACCTGAGGCGGGGGTTGAATGCACGACCCATATGCGTCGGTTGGTCAAGGACTATTTTTAGATGTTTTCTGTAATTTTGAGTATTTAAAATCTATGTTTAATGCTTATGTTTGCATAGAAATGAATTACATGCTTTAAGAATGTGTTCTGGGTTCTTATGATAGTGATTTTTGAGAAAACGATTTTCAAAGGAATGTGTTGGCCCATTATGGAAATGACCTTCCGTGTTTTCTGTTTATGGGCCAAGAGACTGTGGAACTGCGTCATCGGGACTAGGGAATGTGACGACATTCTCAAGTGGTCGGACACGTCTCCCTGGTTGAGCTCGAGAGTCGAGATACCTGAGGCGGAGATTCGTCAGGTCTTGGAGGTATGAGACTCCTTGATTGTCGTTTCAAGACTAGGGTTGAGGTCCACAAGTTGAGGAATTTTATGGCGTAATGGGGAGGTATGATATTTCTACTGTAGCCGTGAGTACTGAGGTTCGGATGTTGTCAGATATGGAAGTATGAGACTCCCTCTTGAGTACCGTGTGGAGGATACCGTGAGGAGGCGTACCTTATAGAGGCCAGTGCGTGTGGGACATGTGCCTCGTAGCTAGTAAAGTCTTGAGAGACAGGACTACCTTTCCATGAGGGGCTAACTTTGTGTGGGTTCTTCAGGCGGAAGAATCGCTGAATGATAATTGCTCCTACACAGGATAGCTTCATTGTGGCAGTGCAGCACACCTTAGTTGCTACTTGTGGCTAGAGTTAGTTGCCCGGCGTCGGGTCTCCCGACTCATGGTGTGTATTTTTGGTCATTGAGAGCTTTGCTTATGTTTTGGGTTGGTAAAGCCTTTGCTTATTTGGTTTAGCTAGCGTAGGTCGTGTTTCTTATGGTTTGAGTCTGGTAGGACTTTGTTTTGTGGTTTTCGGCCTGTTGGGCCCGAGTTGTTGGTTTTTAGTGGATTTGGAGAACATAATTACGAAATACTTTTTAAAGGAAAATAATTATAATTTTGTTTTCCACCATTTTCGTAGAATATGTGTCGGATAACTTTTGTCACTTACGCTTGTTTCTCGTGATTTTAGGTTGCAGATGTAAGTGAGCAGATGGATTTTGCATAGGACACATAGGTAATCGTAGCCGTACACACAGGTTTCTGGTTGTTTGGATATTACTGTCTAACTTTAATTTTCGGTAATTTATATTTTTTTTAAATTATTATAGAAATTAGAGATGTTACACCATCTACTTCATACTCAGCATCACCAACCTTCAACAAGTGAGGGCTACAACTGCACCTCCAACTCCTTACCTACAACTGTGCCACCAATGTAAGAAAAGGAGAAGGACGAACACGAGAGAAAGGGACTGGAGAGAAAGAGAGAGGTTGGGATGGAAGAGAAAAGGAGAAAGGAAAGACGTTCAGATAGGAAAGAAAGGATCGAAAAGGTTTGAGTCATGTTCTATGTTTTAGTTGGTTTGTAATTTCATTCATTTAAAGAGGATAAAATAGGAAATAAATTGGAAAGAAATTATCATTTTTTAGAAAAACTCCTTCAAATAGTTTTTTATTTTTGATATATTTTATGAGTTTTACATATGAGAAAACTAACTTATTTACCAAATGCCAGAGCAAATAATTATTACCAAATGTTACCTAAGATTAAGAGTATTTGGTAATGGATTCTTGAGAAGTGTTGTCTCTTGGAATAAACAGATTCATGAAAGAAGCTCATCCTCTCAGATTCTATAAGAAAGTACTTCTAACTTATCTTTAGGTTTCAAGAGGGAAACTGAGTTTTTGAAGAAGAGTTTCATGTGTGAGACTGTCTGAAACTATTAAGATGATGACGTGCTTGGCTGCATCAATGGTAATCCTATACCTCAAAATCCATTTCCAAATGGGGTATAAGAACAACAGAGAATGATACATATGAGATGCGAAGTCGCGAACAGAAGGCCATTAATTGTCTCCTAGTATTGTATCCTGTATTCTCAATCACCATCATCAGACAACCCAATGAAGCAGAGTTTAATAGTGAACGCAAATATTTTAGATCAGAACAGATTCACTCCTTAGCCACAAAAATGGATCTATCAATCACCAGTAAAGATGCTACAGAAGAGCAAAATCAGTTTCTAGATACTTGCATGAATATCTCAGAGTCTTAAAAAAATAAGCATTGAGTCCTCATGTATCACTGAGAATTATGGCAATAAAGTGAGGTTTTCGCAACAATCAGTATTTTCTGAACAACCAATAATCAACAAATAAACAATCCATACCTTGCCATAGTTGGAGAAATTGGTTCTGAGGATGTATTCGACGTTGGCAGGGTCAGCAGTGTAGATGAGTCGGCCCAGAGGCATGAAAATCCGAAAGGTCCTGTGGCGGCTACAGATCTCAGTTACATAGTCATAGAAACTGTTGAAATACCACAACATGTGGAACAGAGTCCCTGCAATCGGATGGTACTTCTTTGCCTTCCTCCCCTCGTCCCCTCTGCGCCAAAATCGAAATACCCACCAGAAGCCGAGAAGTGCAGCAGCAGCGGTGGCGCCGAGAAGAAGAGCCATCGGGGCCCGGACTGGGGCGGAGATGGTAGAACAGAAGAGAATGGAGATTAATTCAAGAAGATGGGGCAACTCTAATATCACCGTTGTGGTTTCTTTCAAGGAAAAAACCAAAGGACAATCCAGGAGGAGTGATCTGTTCTCCAATTTAATTACATATTTATAAAAGGTTTGTTACAGTCTGTAGATCCAGGAGGAGCGCTCTGCTGAACTCCCATTGGGCAAGCAGGTTTTTTTTCTTCTTATTTTCTTGAAAACGATAGCAGATAGAACGATTAAAGGGTACCATTACACTATATAGAGGTCATAACCTCTTTCATCGGACAAGGTTACAAACTTACAGCGACTGCAACAACATAACAACACGGACTGTTACAGAAAAGACAGGTTGTCAGTTTCTCACGGCAATGCAATCCAAGGCAAACTTAACGACTAAGGAGACGGCCAGAAGTCAATGGTATCGGCAAAAGGAAACCAGCAGCGAGCGAGTATTCAACCAGCGGCAAGATGAAGCGTAAAGCGAGTAATCAGAGACGGAAGAAGGCATTGGAAACGTTCTTCTTCATGGTTGGCCCATTATGTCAGCCTGTGAGCACAAATGTTTATATCAGTTAGTACAGTGGCATTAATGTAGGGATCTTTCCACTCTTGAGGTCTCGAGTTCGAGACTTCAAGAAAGTTCCTCATAGACTGTACTTAGAGACTTTCTTAGCTGGAACGGATTGTTGATCAGGTTCCTCGTTAGTTTAAAAAAAAAGAAAGAAGGGTTTTAAATATTTTTTCTCTTTTTTCTCCATAATTAAGTCAAAAGGTTAACAAATAACGACTGTTGTAAGATGTGTAATGACAGCCTTTTCTCATAGATAATTGTATATTTTACGTGGACATGATGTAAATGTTTTATAGTTTATGTGTTTGTTTAACTGGGGAGTAATATTAATTTTTATAGAGATTTTTTTATTTTTGTGTGTTTTTTAGTTTTAAAGTACAATTTCAAATTTTAAGTGTGAAAATAGATTTTACCCAACACTTTTTTCTTTTCAATAAACTTTGTCAAAAAATGTGTTTCTTAGAGAAAAAAAATTCATTTTGCTTTCGTTAAAACCTAAAACTAGTGATAATCAATGCATATTACATTTTAAAAAAAATTCTAATAGAAATCATGGACATTGAATCTTTCAATGTTGTAGAAATCTTCGATGAATGACAATTTTTTACATGTTATAAAAAAAAACAAAGATCTAAAAAAATCACTTCCAACATTTCTAAAAAAGATGCTACATTAATGATAACCTACAGTCTCATCTCCTGACTCACTTCTCCAGTGGCCTTCTATGTTGGGCATCATGTGCAACAAAATCTCGTAACTAGAGTCGAGGGAGCAAGTAGAAAAATGCTTATCACCTATCCATGAAGAAGAGCCTAAGGTTGACATTTGTTGTGCCTGAACAGGACAAGTAGAGCTTCAGTTGTAAACAAACGCAGCCAATGAAGGTGAAGATGGATGTTGTTTGGCGTTGAGCAGCAACAAAATGTGTAGTTGAGTTGGAGGTGCATGTTGCATGTTGCATGTGTGTCTTGAGTTGAAATGAATGTGTGGCTTTTGAGACTAAAGATTCTAAAAATGGATAAAACCTTAAATTTAAAAAAAATATATATATATATAAGAAATAAAAGGTGTGACCACATCTCATTGATAGAAGTGGTGGTAACAACAGCATGTCACAGCAGTCAGAGAACTGATATTCAATTACTTTGAGAGAAAAGGAGAGAGAAAGAGAGAGGAGGAGGAGGGTGGAGAGAATACACCAACATCAAAATGGAGGAAGTTTCATAGGATGTTTCCACATTATAATGGGAAACGAGAAAAGTGATGTGATGTATTTAATGCTTAATGGATTGACGTTTGGTCTATGTCCAACGATTGAATGATTCCTAGTGACGTCGCTTTGTCGCTCCCACTTCCTTAGCCATCTGAAGTCTAAGGCCCCATACTTCGCCACCTTGCAAGCAGTTTATTTTTTTTTCTTCTTTTCTTGAAAACAATAGTAGATAGAAAGATTAAGCGGAACCATGACAGTATACAAAGTTAGAGGTCATAACCGCTCTCATCGGACAAGGTAACAGCGAAAGCAACAACACAACAACATGGACTGTTACAGAAAAGACAGCCTGTCAGTTTCTCACAGCAATGCAAACCAGATGAAACTTAACGACTAAGGAGATAGCCAGAAGTCGTTGGTGTCGACAGCACGAAACCAGCAGCCAGATGAAGCGTAAAAGGAGTAATCAGAGATAGAAGAAGAAGGCATTGTTGCGTTGGACTGCTGGATTCGATACGAACTTCTTAAAGTTTAGCCCATTAAGTCAACCTGTGAGCATAATTGTTTATATCCTTTGGGTACCGTAAATTTTCCCATGATGGTCTCAACGGAAGACGTGGGGCTCATTTGCTTCGCTGCAAGTGGTACATAATTTTTTTTCCTAATAGAAAAATCATATTTGACAATTCCATTTATTTGATTTTTCTTCTCACCGCAATGCAAGCCAAGACAAACCTAAACGACTAAGGAGATACCCAGAAGTCATCGGTGTCGCCGGCAGGAAACCAGCAGCGAGTATTAAACCAGCAGCAGCAAAATGGAGCCTAAACGGAGTAATCAGAGATAGAATAAGGCATTGTTGCGTTGGACGACCAGAGGCTTTTTTGAAGCTTTAAATTGATTAAGGTAGGGTGATATTCAATCGACTCTCTTGTTCGTTATTGTAATCTATATTCTTAGCAGGATGTTAAACTTAAAAAGGTAAAATAATCCTATTGAAGGAATAAATTTCTTCATAATAGTTCTAAGGTAATGGACATCTAATATGGGGATAATACTTTTATTTTCTTGGAGTCTTTTGATTGATGCATTGTCAATTTTAAGAAAAGTTTATGTTGTTTTTAAGATTGTGCTGGGTTTAAAATTAATTTTAATAAATCCTCTCTTACTGGAATGGATATATTTGAGACCCTAGCTAACAGATACAGTGGCATACTTGGTTGTTCTCAATATTCCCTTCCATTGCTGTATTTAGGGCTTTCTCTGCATTATAGGAAGACATCCTACAATGATTGGATAGTAGTTATTGATATAATTATAGGTAAGCTTGAGTCTTGGAAATCCAAATACTTATCTCTTGATGGTAAACTTACTCTTCCAAACTCAGTCCTATCTGCAATACTTACTTATTATCTCTCTATGTTGCACTTACCTATTATGGTGGGAAAAACAAAGATAGAATTCATAGAAGATTTCTATGGACTTTCAATCCTTATGCTCCCTTAGATATCCCACTAATGAAGTGGCAAAATATATGTAAATATAAGAGCCAAGATGGACTAGGGATCATTAATATCAAAATTTTTTGCTCAGTTATTAAATGTAAGTTTCTTTGGCAACTCCTAGAAAGTAATAATCGCCTTAAATGGCCCACCCTTAGTAGAAGCAAGTACTTCAATCACAATGGCTTTGGTGCTTTGTTAAATGTATCTTTTAGGAATTTCTCACCACTTTAGTAGGAATTAAAAGCACAATACCCTATGATTAACACATTTCTAAGATTCACAGTGAATAATGGTAGTAAAATCTTATTCTAGCATGATCACTCGGGTACTAATACTCCTTTGAAATATAACTAATATGATCTTTATTCCCTGGCTAGAAATAAGATATGTTCTTTGCAAAATATGTTATGGGTGTATCTTGTCAAGGGTGAGGAATTTTTGAAAATAAAATACTCCATCCTTCTCACCTTCCAATTTTTGGTGCAATCAGATTATATGATATACTCAATTCAATTCAATTAAGTGATGGTGATGATGTTATCTCTTGGTATCTTACTAGTAGTAATGAATTTTCAGTGAAGAGTTGCTATAACATTTTGAATGATAGAGGACGTAGATCATTGTATACGAAGTCAATTTGGAAAAGTACAGTACCTTTGAAAGGTAAGATTTTGGTTGGCTTATGTCATGATAAAATTCTTTCAAAGGTAAACTTGCAAAAAAGGAGCTAAATTGATTCTTTATAATATGACATTTGTGGTTGTTAGATTAAATGGATCTTTATATAGCTCTTTATATTATCCATTAAATAGGTTACTTATAGGTTAAGTATGTATTCTCCTATATATAGGAGATTGTAATCCTTTGTTATTGAATGACCAATATAGTAGTTTCTTCCCATCTTATATGGTACCAGAGCTCAGGAAAAACCCTAGGACTTCCATCTAGGGTTTGAGAGAAAAAGAGAGTGTGTATGCATAGTAGCCGCCGCCGCCAATGAACTTCCATCGCAACAGTACCGTCGACGAAGGTAGAACCATAAGAAAATGTCACGCCCCGATCTCAGGCATGCTACCAAAACACAGTATCAAGCATAATTACACTAATTACAGAAACATCAAATAACTATAACTAAAGCTCACCTTCAGGATCACAATGTGCAGCTAGAAGCTTCAATTCTTGCATCGGAACTCGGTTGCATGCGGTCTGCACTTGAAAACCAAATAGCACGCGTGAGTGACATCTAAGTCACCCAATACGCGCCCCAAAACATACAAACCACAAAACCTCGGCAAAACCATAAAACTCATTTCTTATCATTTTTCAAAACTTGGTTTTCTCTTTTTGAAAATCATCCTTTCTTTTTATTACACAATCACTTGGGAATTCAATCCCAATTCAGAACTCTTTTCAAAAGCCATGACTCTTTTCCTTTCTCAAAACATTTTGGAAATTTATTCCAAAATCACATTTTCTTTCAAAACGTTCCTTTACATTTCTTTCAAAAACCTTTGGAATTCATTTTCCAAAACATTTCCCTTTTCAATATTTGAGATTTCTTCCCAAAACACACTTTTAAATTCACATTTCTGACCATATCCAGCCTAAAACATAATACCCCATTGGACTCAAAACCAAATCATAAACACTAGCTGGCAACTGGTTAAAACATCATCATTTCTTTTCAAGATTTTAGGACCATTTCATCAGTCCAATCCTGACTAAATCACATTTCTCTTTCTTTATTCATTTCCACTTTTCTTTACTGTTGTTACCTTGATCAGGGGTAACCAGGCACACAAGCAGTAGGTGAGGACATCCTTCCCCTACCTTACTGCACTGCCGCGATGAAATTCCCCGTGCGGGATATCATTGCCCCAGCCAACCGGCTTCAATTTCATTTTCATAAGTGCACAGGGATACGTTTCTGTTTGACGCCTCAGTAGGTGACCCGAACAACTAGGTTCAATGACTTAGGCTCAGCCTACACCGTCGGTGACCTGAACAACTAGGCTCAAAAGACCTGGCTCAGCCTACACCGCTACGAGCTCGGTGACCCGAACAACTAGGTATAAAAACCCAGGCTCAGCCTACACCGTTATGAGCTCGGCAACCACATTATTAGTGTTCTATTTCAAAACTCTTTGAATTTCCTTTCAAAACCATTTTCCATTTCATTCCATTCTTTTCATTGCAGGAGGGGAAGGGGCTCAAGAATGGTTACTATAGCCTTCAACCCTAAAATCACATTTTCTCCACAAAAATAACCCAGAGAGAATGAAAAATAACCCAGGAAAGGGAGAAGAGAATGTGAAAGAAAAAAAATGTTGTTCAGATTCATGTCTTAGACGACTTTCAGATCTTACGTCGTTTTCATTGTATGGACTTGTCACGACGACACATGTTGGTGTAGCAGTCCAGTTGCCCTGTTGGTGTTTTGGATGAAGTCGTCTCCATTGTGTGGACCTGTCACATCCACACGTGTTGGTGTAGCAGTCCAGTTGTCCTATAAGTGTTTTGATCTTACATCATCTTCATTGTGTGGACCTGTCACGTCTACATGTGTTGATGCAGCAATTCGACTGTCTCATTGGTGTTTTAGATCAAGTCTTCTCCTTTGTATCCATTTCATGGCTTCTAGGGAGTCATTGACAGAAGTGACAGTAGTAATGGCATGTCATGGCGGTGATGGAAGTCAGAGAACTAATATTCAATTGCTTCGAGAGACAACAAGAGAAGGAGTGGAGAAGGTGGGAGGGTGAAAGGGGAAGAGAGAGAGAATACAACAAGATCAAAATATAGAGAGTTTTATGGAGGGTTCCTATGTTACAAAGGGAAACGAGAAAAGTGATGTGACGTATTTATTGCTTAATGGGCTAATGTTTGGTTTATGTCTAATGATTGAATGACTCCTAGTACTGTTGCTATGCTACTCCCACTTCCTTATCCATCTGAAGTCCATCAGTAAGGCCTCATATTATTCTAGAAATTGATGTGCAATGCATACTCCACTAAGTACCCTTCTGGGCCTTCCTATAAGGTTGCTATGTTGCTCCCCTCTTTGGTTGTCGACCATCTACAAAGAGGTGCAACTCCCAATTTAGGTAGGTTCAAGGTTTCTTTGGGGTTGGTTCTACCTCTGCCTTGAAAGGTCTCAATTGCCCCTCTACTCATTCACTTTACGTCCTCACCTCAGTAGGTAAATTTGACAACAAAGTCTACCAAGACTTGCCCATTCATTGCCTTCCTTGAAATATATGTTACTTCAAACTCACTCAACTCTATTGACCCACTTTGCCATCCTTCAAGAGGCCTTTGACTTGTGTAACACTTGGTGTAGAGGTTGGTCTATGCAGACTTTGATCTGTACGACTTGAGCTATCATTATAAGGGCGAAGGCCACCTTATCGATCATGTGATACCTGGTTACCTTGTTGATCATGTGATACCTGGTTTCCATATATTGTAAAAGGTTGCTCAATTAATAAAAGGGCTTTTCGATCCTTTCTTCTTGTCTAATTAAAACACTTGCTTTAGCCTCATTTGAAACGGTGAGGCTGTTCATAACAAGATTTTCTCCTCGGATGAGCCTAGACAGTAGAAGAGTTGATGGGAGGTACTACTTCAATTCTTCAAAGGTACCTCGACAATGCTACCGCCACTAAAACTTCCTTGCCTTCCTTAGCAACTTGAAGAAGGGGTTGCACCTCTCCACTGACCTTGCTATGAAATGACTGAACGCGATGACCCTCCCAGCAAGTTGCTAGACATCTTTGACATCCTTAGTAGGAGCAATGTTGAGGATCACTTGTATCTTCTCAGGGTTGACTTTGGTCCTTTGTTGGATCCCATAAAGCCCAGAAACTTCACCTAATAACATGGAAGATGCACTTCTCAAGGTTAAGCTCTAGTTATTACCTCCTTGGCATTTCGAAGGTTACTTCCAGGTTTGCACATGGTCTTTTGCCTTGATACATAGTACATACACCTCAACATTGAGGCCTATTTACCCCTTAAAACATCCAATTCACTAGACTCTTCAGTTCAAAGGACATCACCTTGTAGCAGCATTGACCCTTCTCAATGTTGGAGGCAAGGGTGACCTCGTTGTGGGGTGCATTGAGATCTTTTGTACCCGAGTAGGCATCCTTGAAGCTCTAGAATCAATGCCTTGCCAAGCTATCCTACAATAGGTTGATCTTTGGGAGGGAGGGGGAGGAGTCCTTCAAGCAGGGGACATTGAAATTGGTGAAGCGCACCCACATCCTCGACTTGCTGATGCATTCTTCACTAGTATGGTGTTGCCCAATCACTCTAGGTAATGGCCTCCCTCATGAAGTTGACCTCAGTGAGCTTATCTATCTTGTTGAAAATCACCGCCCATTTCTTTGCATGGTTGGGCCTCATCTTTTGTTGGACGGTTGGGCTCCAAGGTACATGTGGAGCTAGTGGGTCATGTTTTCAAGATAGACTCCCACCATGCAAAGACGTCAACATTTTTCCTCCTACACTACAGGAGTTCTTCCTCAACATTGTTCAGTGACTCATCCGACAATAGGACCATCCCCAACACCTCGTACAGTGTCAACCTTGGTAGAGTGTGCCTCCACAACTCTATCCCTTTACTATTCTCTTTGCTCGTATTTCCTTTCTTCCCTCCTTAGTTGTGGGAATTCATTTGGCTAGAGTGACTTCCCTGTGCCCCCATCATGGTAAGGCTCCTCTCCAGCTCTTGGTTGGACTCCATGGTCATGGTATAGTTTTGCCAAATAGAGTAGTTCAAAGCGTTCTTCTATTGGATTCGGCATTAGATGTTCCACCTTATCCAAGTAGGATATTCCCTGAGCAAGAATTGCCCTTGTATCTTGTGGTCCAATGAGTGGATCTTCACCACCTCCTCAGTGAAGCAATAGATGTAATCCTGAAGAGTCCCCTTCTCTCTACATGATCGTGAGCAGGAATGGGTTGAATGTTTGTCATGTGGAGGGTAGTATAGGCGTTACTTGGGTCATTCCTGCATGGCACAACTCGGAACAACTATGCCCACGGTACTATTCATGTTGTGCCAACATGACACCGGGGCCAAACACAACTCACAGCATGGGCCAATCGTGCCATGCTTGGGTCTCAATATAGGTCATGCTTGAGCCATGTCATACTTTGATCCCATGATGGGTCATGTTTCGTCTGTGTCATATTTGAGCCCCACGATGGGCCGTGTCTCGTTTTGTTACTTTAATCATTAAATTTAATTTTTATTCAATAATAATTGAAACTTTAAGAACAATAAGTACATGTTACATCATCAAACATAAAAAAAATGGAAAAATAAAACTTAAATTTTATTTATTTTTAATACTAATTTAAACTTTAACAAAAATTGAAAAATAGATGTAAAATTTATTAATTCTTGTTAAAGATGATGGTGATCCACTAATGACTAGATTCTTAAGCTCTTCAATCAAAATTTTTTAAATTTGTTGGTAATGATGTCGAGCAAACACCCAATACTTTAGACACTGGGACTTTAGAATATTATCTTTCAATCTAGATCCTCTATCATCTAAGACATTGCCGCTATAATGAAAACTTGCTCAAAAGCAATTGAAGATATTGTAACAATTAGAAGATCTTTAACCATGGTAGATAGAATAGGAAATGCCACATTTTGTTTCTTCTACCAATCTAATATATCAAATTGAGTTATATTAGAATATTTCGCAAACAAATATTGGTGACTTAACTCACTAAATGAGTGCAATTCTTGCCATTTTATTAGTGAAGAAGAAGATAATGGAGGCTGATCTTCATCATCATTAAAAACTTGTTAGGAATTCCGCATAGAAGAAGATAATAAAGAAGATGATGGAATTGATGTTTGACTACGATATTTTAAAGCATATGAATCATACATTCTATGTAAATGTTCCTTTACTTGTCTTGGAGTTAAACCATCATCAACACTTAAATTTTTTTCTATTCTATCAATTATTTTATTAACTAATTTTATTTTAGAGCTAGGATCTAAACAACCACTTAATGTATATAAAATAGGGACACCTTGCTAATATTTCATGTGTTTATTCTTCATTCTATCTATTATAAGAGTAAAATATTCAATACTACCATATTTACTAAAAACTAAAGAAATTTCAAATAAAACATGTAGATCATGAAAAGAAATAGAATAATAGACACTAGATAATTTTATAGTTGCATCATAAAATGTTTTCAAAAAATCACAAAAACAATCAATAATTTCAAAATATGAACCTTCTAATAATTTACTTGCATCTACAATACTACGATTATAATAATGAATTAAAGGAACATTATTTGGAATACAACTAGATAACATTAAATACAAAGAATTCCATGAATGGTACGCATCAATAACACATTTTTTATGAGTCAAACTATAATAATTACACATGTGATGAAACGCTTCTTGGCTTTTTCTAGAATTAGTAATGTAAGACAAAGCACATCTTATTTTTTTAACATAATCTTTCATTTCATGAATTATACCATCATGGACTATAAGATTAATTATATAACATACACATCTTTGATGAAATAAAATAAATCAATTTAATGGTTCAACATTCATATTGTCTACAATTTTGGATGGTCAACAAGAAACTGAATTCCATTCAAATCAATTTCAGTACTTTCCAAGTACACAAGCCCTTCCTTTAGCTACAAGTCTAGAACGCCATCTTTCTATAATAGTTAGAAGCTTTAAATGCAACAATTGCAAAAATAAACTTCTAGGCAATAATAAATATATATATAATTAAACATTTTTATTTCTTAGAGTGTTATAAGTATTTTGAATCTTAGTACAAATAATTTAAATTTTAAAAGATAAATGTGAAATGATATCTTAAGGATGAAAGACATGTAATTGCGATAAATCGTTTATAATCTTGTGATCCATAATACATATAAACAATAAAAAATGGGATCAAGTGTCACCTACAATGAACATGGTTGTGGGATATCCATCTTTTTAATTAACCTGAATATCTAAGAG
Organism: Posidonia australis; assembly: GCA_024699735.1. Classification (NCBI taxonomy): domain Eukaryota; kingdom Viridiplantae; phylum Streptophyta; class Magnoliopsida; order Alismatales; family Posidoniaceae; genus Posidonia; species Posidonia australis. The sequence continues at coordinate 25,477 of JAMKQA010001256.1, forward strand.
CACTACATTTCTATCAACTTCATGACTGATTAAATTCTAATTATTTTACAAACTTTAATGTTTATTCAACTACTGCTCAAATTGTTTAGATTTTCTAGCTTAGGTTGACTAAAATTTAAGACCTTTAGATGAAGTAGTTACGACAATCAAATTGCAATGAAAATTTAAGTGCACATACTTGTGGCTTGTTTTAGGGTAATTCATATTATAAGACAATTCTTTCACAAGGTTAAAATTTAAAAAATATTGAAAATATAACATGTAGAAAAAACAAAAGAATAATTGTATAAAACTAACATAGTGTAGTATATCTACATATTGTTCTTTCATAAAAGGAGAAGAATATGATCCTAATGATTTGTCTAATCCTAAAATGGCTATGTAATTGCACATTGTTCTAGATATCACATTTTTGCATTTCCGAGAATTAATTAAGAATAGGAAACTTGGAAGCATCTCAAATCACATAACTAAGAATATTTAACATATATTCCTGATTTTTCATAATTTCTTTAAAAACATTACTTAATACGAGTTTATTTGATATTCTCATAAAGCTCAATTTAGTGGCAAGTATAAGTACCTTAATCATGAAAAATATTTTTATCAATTCATGGAATTTTTGAGATTATTCTGGACTGTTAATACAACTCTTTAGATTAATGTAGAAATTAAGGTAAAAAACTACAAAAAAAATCCATTCCTTGCCTATATGATAGGTGACAACTATCATTGCTTGTGCAAGCGCCGACAATAGTCATCCTTATTGATGTGTACATTATTGTTATATATTTCATGTTCCATATTTATCTATTTTGTTTATAAATAATATTTTTCGAGAGTGTTTTATGCATTGTGTGCAAAAACTTAGGTTTGGAATAAATGGAGAGAAAAATGCACAAAACAGGATTACTTCTAAAAGAATAAATCGAGATCTCCAAAAAATTTACGAGGATTGCAAATTGAAATCTCCGGAGAATATTTCTAATTGCATGATCAAATCAAGATACGGTGGACAACTAAAATGGAATCAAATTTTTGAAAGAGACCAGCACTAATGCTAAGATTTTCTAAATATTTTTCCTTCTTATTTGTTTTCAAATTTAAGAAATTATAATTACATAGTTGTAATATCCAAGGTTGTAATTTGAGATAATATGTATTTTGATATTAAGATCTATATGAGAAATTATGCCTTGAGGTTTGTTTTCCCAATTATTATGAGAATGTGTGCATGTGTTTGAATGATTTGTTGATGATTGGTGTGGTTGGAGCCCTTGTCTTCTCTCTCTTAACCCCAGAATAAGGGTTAAGTGGGAATTGGTAGCGAGAATTGATGGTGGGAATGGGTGGCAAGAATAGATAGTGGAAATGACTGGCGAGAATTAGCAATGAGTCGTCTAAATAGTGTTTTTTCATAAAAATAATGAACGCCGCCTGCCACTCACGTGCCTGTTTCCCTCGCTGCCACCTGCCTGCGATTGACCCATTGCCACCTAGAGAGTCGTGTCGGTGTTTAAAACACCCATTTGTTGGCCTACGAGGGAGAGAGCGAGAGGGAGAGAGGGAATGAGAGTTTGTGAGGGAGAAGGAGGAGTCGCCGATTGTTGGGATCTCGTCGCCGCCAGAGAGTGTGTGGCGCCAACGAGGTGTGTACGTCAGGAGGCTCGCTGGAGTTGGTTTCGCTGGCGATCGTCACTAAGTATGAGTTTCCCTCCCTCTTTTAATTCCTAGAAATCATGTCTAGGTGTGTTTTAACGTGGTGAATATCATGGAAGCATGAAAACAAGGAAAATATGTGGGGAAAGTTGATTCATGAATTTTCAGGGAATTATTCATGGAATTTCGTGATATATGCTTGATCTTTGATAATGGATAGAAATCATGTTAATCCTGTGTTTTGATGGTGTTAAATGATGTCTATGAATGCTCTAGATGTTCTTGAATGGTCCTTGTGATCCTTGTGAAGTTTTACAGAGTTTTCAGTGATTTTCCTTGTGTTTTCAGAGTTGGGTTCTGTTTGTTTTCTGAACTCCGCATATAAGTGTCTAGCAGAAATTCCTAGCGGAATTTCTTGGCAAGGGCTGGTAGTGGATACTATTGGCGAAAATGGCCAACAAATCCTTGGCAGCAGACTCCTCTAGAAGATGCTCTGGTTGCAACCATAGCCTCTAAACCCTAACTCCACAAAAACCCTAAACCCTCAAGCCCACTTAAGCCCACACAAGCCCACTCTAACTTAATCAAAGCAAAAAACAGTAATTAAAACCAAAATTAAACCAAATTCACCTAAAAACATTTAAAACCCTAATTAATCAAGTGAAAACCCTAATTAAAATCAAAATAAAAAAAATCCATTTTAATCCATTTAATTTCAAGGAAAACCTAAATTAAACTCAAAAAAACCCTAAAGTCACTTGATTAAGTTTAAAACCCTAATTTAAACTCAAAACTTTAAGTAAAATCCAAAAAACCCTAATTAAATTAAAAACCATCATTAAAATCTAAAAACCCTAAATTTAAATTCAAAATTCCAACCCAAAAACCCTAATTTAAACTAAAAACTTTAATTAAAGTCCAAAAACCATAAAAACCCCTAAAATAATTAAAATCTTGAAAATCCTAATTTAAAACCAACTAATTAAGTCACAAAAGCCCTAAATTAATTAAATTACAAAACCCTAAAATAATTAAACTCTTTAAACCCTAAAACACAAAACCCCTAAAAGAAAAACAATAATCCTAAAATTTTTTAATCTAAAATCAAGTAATTAAAACCTAAATTAAAATCATAATCATGAATCATATTGAAAACCTAAAAAAGAAAATCAAAATCATAAACAAATCAAAATTAAAAACCAAAATCAAAACCAAAAAACTAAAAAACCAAAAGCCCAAAAATCAAGCCCGTTAAGCCCAAACCCACATCTAATTGAAAACTTAGGAAAGCACAAAAATAAATCTACAGTATCTTCTTCTTCCCTGCAACGATGCCCCACTCCCTCCTTCCCACGTTCTAGCCAACCGCAACCATCACTCACGATCCTCCTCACTCGTTCCACCCATTAAAGCCTTGAGAAACCACCAGAGGAGGGGGAGAACGGAATAGAATGGAGAGACCGCCGGAGGAGAAAACCACCTTCCAAGCTTTCCACACCCTTGATCCAGAGAAAACCCATCGATTCCCCACCTTTAGAGCCTCTCCTTCAACTCACTTGTAGCCCCAGAGAGCCCTGACCCCAGCAGCCAGTGTGTTCGCTGGAGCATTATCGTTGCTGCTTGTTGAAGAGGATAGGCGCCTCACACAGGTAATTCCCTTCCTTTTCCTTTTTTTTATTGGCTTTAAATCGTTGCCCTTTAGCTCCAACCAGCCCTCTTATAGCCACCTAGGCCCTACGTCGTCGGGGATCGCTGCTCTGTGCCGTTCCCCTTCCTCCGGTGGTGGGTTCATCACCACCGGCGAGGCCTCAGGCCTCCAGGCTCAGAGGAAGCCCCACGGGCCTTCCCCCTCTCTTCCTCCTCCTCCTCCCTGAGCCTCGTCACTCAGGAAAGACTTCAGTTGGCTTCCTACGGCTAGAAGCACACCGCCGGCGCCTCTGCAACCTTCGACCGCCGCTCCTCCGCCGTGAAGTCGTTGGAAGCCTTCGTAGGTCCCTATTGCTCGTGACCATGCCCGGGAGCTCCGCCGCTTTGCCACAAACGTTCCCATGCTGGCCCGACATTGTTTCAGCCACCAGACGACCGCCGTCTTCTCCGCTGCACCCATCGCCTGAGCACAAGGTGGGGAGAGCTCTTCAGGCCACCCCAGCCTCCAATGACCCCACTGGGATCCTCCTAGCACTTTCCCAGAGCTTTTCCGGTGCTCGCTACGTCATCCTAGCCACCACACCTCCTCTAGATGCCCCCGCAGTCATCTTCTCCGACGCCGATGGTCACCCGCCGGAGCCCGAGGTGGGGGAGGCCTCTCAGGCCTCCCCGGTCTAGCCCACTGCCATGGAGGAGCTCGCCGTGACGTCCTCTAGCTCCTCCGACCACCGCCACCACTTTCTCCCCGCTGTGCCACCGTCGGAAGCCCGCTGGAGTTCGCGCCGGAGTGGGATCGCCAGCGATCTTCGAAACACATATATTTAGGCAATTGTTTTTTTAGTTTTTTTATAATTACGCATAGGTCCTAATAATCGTTACATATAGGTCCCTGGAATTTCTTTCGGGTCCTTTTGTCTTGCATCCAGGTCCTTTTTTCGAACATCGAGGTCCTTTCTTGCATCTAGGTCCTTTTTTATTACTTTTGGGTCCCTTTTTATTACACTTAGGTCCTATGATTTTGTGTTTAAGCCCCTGAAGATTTTAATAAGTTTCATTTCTTTATTATTTTTGTAAATATTGCATGATTTGTCCTATTTAAGTTTCAATTTCATTTTAGTCCCATATATGTTTGTTTCTTCAAAGTTAGACCCTTGTATTCATGTTTTCTTTGCAAATGAGTATTGAAAATTTATTTTGTGACCCCTGAATTTTCTTATTTTAAAATTGTATTGTGAATATTGTACATTTTGCCCTATTTAACTTTTAATTGCATTTTCAGTCCTATTTATACATGTTTTATCACACTGAAGTCCCTGAGATCATGTTTTCTTTGCATTTAAGTCCTCAGATTTTTCATTTTGCCCCTAGAGTTTTTTGAAAAGAGTTTCTTTTGTACAATTTGCATTTTTGACCTTAAAGTTATCCATAATTATACTAATCATGTAAAAATCATAAGTTTTATCACATTTTGGTCCTGAAATTTTGCAAATCAGTCCTTGAATTCAACTATAATGTTTTTAGACAGGAAAATTTACATCTAGGTCCCTAAGACTTTCTTAAATCATTAATGATGGTTTTAAATGTATTTTAAATCACATTTTAATATGTTTCACATTTATTGATCACTTGTGCTTGTAAATCCCCACTTGAATAGAGTTTTCATCAAAAAACCATGTCTGAAATATAAATGAACATCTGATTTCACATTTTTGTCAGATTTGCCCCTATGTGGGAATTTGGCATAGTAAATCCTAGGTTTTTAAGAAATTACCAAAAGTATAATTTTCACACATGTCACATCACATAGCCACATTTTCTTTAAATTTTACATCCTAGCATTAAGATCAGACTTTTTAAACACATTTTTAACCATAAAATTTCTCTTTTTGTGAATTTTGCACATTAGACCCTGAGTTTTCAGGGAATTATCTAAGTACAATTCTCACATCCCATTGTCACATTTTCCTTTGATCCATCATTTGTACACTAGGGCAGAAGTTTCTGAATGAATTTTAATCCAGGTTTTCATCTCTTTTTGTGAATTTTACGTTATGGTCTCTATACTTGTCCTTTATTGTTTTTACAATGTTTTATTGTTTCAAGACCTTTTCTTTTGCATGTTTTTTTCCTTTTTCCCTGAAACTTTTCATACATTTTGGCATATCTTAGATCGTGCATTATCCCCATGCATGTATTTATCACATTTAACCACTCAAATGACCAAATTGCCCCTGTGTCATCAATTCATGCACATGTGTGTCAGTTATTGCACCAAGTCTTGCATAACCTCTGTCCAAAGCATTCATTAGCATCTTTTACTCATTTAGGTACATTTCCATGCATTTTACATAGTTTTTGCTGTATTTACACATTAGTCTATCTTTTTTGAATAAGTCTGCACTTTATGCATTCTTCCGCGGATTTTTCTCCTATCTATTTTCGGATTCCTTCATTTGATATTTGATTTGACTATCTTTATTCCATATTTTCGGATTTTTTGATTTGATTTGGATTTCATCGCCCGAGGGCGTATATTAACAGGCCTGAAGGCCGACATTGGCCCCACCATGGATTATTTTCCCTTTTTGATTTTCATGACCTTTTCCATGGTTCCGATGACTCGGGTTGACCCCACCTTCTATCTTCTTGACATCAGTATAGTTTTCTGAACCATTCTTTACAAAAACATCGTCATTTTATGTGAATTTCTTCATATGTCACAGTTTTCCTATTTTATGCGGACTTCTTTGCAGTTTTCTCACCTTGATCTTTACGATGCTTTCTATGGTTTTGATGACTTGAATCAGTTGCATTTTTGACATTCTTGAGACCTGTATGATTTTCTGAGCCATTCTCCTTAGAAATCTCGTTATTTCATGTGATTTTCTTTGTTATGTCATACTTTGTGATTTCATCATTTCATGAGGATTTCTTCACAGTTGTCGCGTACCATCTCATACATCCATCTAGTCTTGTCTTGCCATTCATATTAGCATGATTAGAGCACAATCTAGGCATAGCAAGCATCCACCTAGCCTCTAGCAAGCGAATTAGACTAGAAAGACCGAGTTTCTCGGGCGTACGGGTACTATAAGAAAAACTAGATTTTGCGATGACAAAGAGTGAGGACTTAGCGAGGAAATGTCCTCGCAATAATATAATGAGGACATATAGCGGGGATTTTGCGAGGAAATTACCTCGCAATAATTAGCGAGTTTTTTTGCGAGGATTTTTTCTCACAATGTCCTCGCAATATTGGCGTACTTAACTGGTGCACCAATCTAGCACACCAATATGGCACACTAATCAGGCGCACCTCACTGGCAATAATGTAGCGAGTGCATAGCGAAGAAATGTTCTCGTTAAAGTCCTCACTGATTCAGGTATAAAATACCCTGATGCAGGTCATTTTGCCCCTTTCTTTCTTACCCTAAATCCATTTGTCTGCCTCCCTCCGCCCCTCCTCCTCATCGCTGTGCCTCCGCCTGCTCGCCGCTGTGCCTCTGTCTCCTTGTCGTCGTGCTCCCTCCTTGTCATCGTACACCTCCGTCTCCTCCTCCTCTCGCTGTAGGTACGTAGTCTCCTCCTCCTCTCGCAATATTTTGCCCCCTCACTGTTGTTCATTGGTGGGGGAACAACCTTGATGGTTGTCCTCTGGCCAAGTGCCCCACTGCCAAAGGTGTGCAGGTTGATAGCTGCCCAGTTAACTAATGAACAACAGAAGGATGGTCTGATCTGATCTTCCCGTGTAAACATATTTCTCTTTTTACCAGTTCTAATGTTTCTATCTCTTTTCTGTCTAATAATCAAGAAGAAGAATTCTCTGTTCCATTAATTAATTTCTTGATCCGGTGTGATCCTGCCAGTCTGGTGCTTGGAGCCATTTTTTAATTATAAACATTAATTCTTATTATTCTTACTGTTTTGATGAATGAGCTTTCAGTTCTGTTTTGTGTCTACGATAAATTGAGCGCTTTCCTGTGGTGTTTAAGCAAATAACAATGCCTAGAACTGTGTCATGGCAAGGAAAGCAATGAGGTGTACGGGGAGGAAAAGAAAAGCTTTAAGCTGTTGTATCGACATTCAACAAGCCAAAGATTTGCTTGGATTGTGGATGATGATTATTTCAGTTCAAGAAAAAGATAGTGCTCGATACATATATCATGTGGTTCACTTTTGAGACAACATGGATCCGTGAAATGAACTTCTGCTCCTAATTTTTTTTTACAATGTTTCAAAATGGTTAAATGTGGTTAATAGTCTTCACACTTCAAACACTGGTTCCATGTTTTGACTGTTAGTTTTAGATTAAATACATTATTAAAATTAAAATACCATTTCGATACTATTTGTAAATGCCTTATGTTATTAAATGCTTGAGGATGGTGTTCAAGTAGCTGACTATGTTCATGATCATAATCATTGTGTACGTCCACTTTTGTCCTGT
>JAMKQA010001257.1:0-70559 GCA_024699735.1 Posidonia australis
AGTTTGGTCATTAGACCATTTAGGTGCCCTAGTATTTAAGAAGGCTAAGGCACAGAATATGTAACCTCTTTTGGCATTATGTAGCCCTATTTTGTCTCCAATTGTATGGAGAGAACTCCTCCCTCTTCTCTCCAAATCTAGGGTTTCATGTGAGGTTCATCTGTGGGGGAGGGTTTGGATGCTTGGGATGTGAGCATCGTTCGTATTCCTGTTTTCTCTTCACCACTCGACACAACAAAGGCCAACATTTTCCATCTAATTTTTCTAGACAAACGCCAGGTGTCTAGATTGTCCCATCCACGGTTCGGTCCGTTAGGATGAATTTCGGTGCCACCTCCCTCACCTTTGAATTCCGATCCATATGGACGGATTGAAGGCCTCCCTTTTCCATCTCATTTTTCTAGACTACTGCCAGAAGTCTAGATGGTCCCATCGATTGTTTGATCTGTCTGGACGAATGTCGATGCCACCACCCTTGCCTTTGAATTTTGATACTGATGGACGGACTCAAGGCCTCCATTTTCCATCTCAATTTTCAAGACAACTGTCCATAGTCGAGATGGTCCCATTCGCTGTTCGATCCATCGGGACGAATCTGAGTGCCACCTCACTCACCTTTGATTTCGGATCCTGAAGGATGGATTCAAGGCCTGCCACTTCCATCTCATTTTTCAAGACCATCGTTTGAAATCTAGATGGTCCCATTCGTGGTTTGATTCGTCTGGACGAATCTCGGGGCCACCTCCCTCGACCTTGAATTCTGATCCTGATGGATGGATTCAAGGCATCCCTTTTCCATCTCATTATTCTAGACTACCGCCCGAAGTCTAGATGGTCCCATCTGAGTTTCTATCCGTCAGGATGAATTATGGTGCCTCCTACCTCACCTTTGAATTCCAATCCTAATGGATGGATTCAAGGCCTCCCTTTTCCATCTCATTTTTCTAGACTACTGCGTAGAGTCTAGATGGTCCCATCTGCAGTTTGATCCATCAAGACGAATCTCGATGCCACCACCCTCGCCTTTGATTTCTGATCCTGATGGACGAATTCATGGCGCCTTATTTCCAACTCATTTTTCTAGACTACCGCCAAGAGTTCTAAGGGACCCATCCGAGGTTTGATCTGTTAGGAAGAATCTCAGAGCCACCTCCCTCGCTTTTGAATTCCAGTTTCAATGGATGGATTCAAGGCCTCCCATTTCCATCCAATTTTTCTAGACTACCGCCTGGAGTTTAGCTGGTCCCATCCGCGGTTCGATCCATCAGGACGAATCTTGGTGAAACCTCCCGCTCCTTTCAATTCCGATCCTAATGGATAGATTCTAGGCCTCTATTTTCCATCTCATTTTTCTAGACTACCGCCTGGAGTCTTGATGGTCCCATCCGCGATTCGATCTGTCTGGATGAATCTCGGTGCCACCTCCCTCTCCTTCAGATACCAATCTGATGGATGGATTCAAGGCCTCCTTTTTCCATCTCATTTTTGTAGACTACCGCCTGGAGTCTTGATGGTCCCATCAACGATTTGATTCGTCAGGAAGAATCTCTGTGGCACCTCCCTTGCCTTTGAATTCCGATCCTGATAGACAGATTCAAGGCCTCCCTTTTCAATCTCATTTTTCTCGACTACCGCCAAGAGTCTAGATGGTCCCATCCGCAGTTCTATCCATCAGGAAGAATCTCAGTGCCACCTCCCTCACCTTTGAATTTCGATCCTGAATGATGGATTCAAGGCCTCCCTTTTCCATCTCATTTTTCTAGACCACCACCCAGAGTCAAGTTGTTCCCATCCACGGTTCAATCCATTAGGTCGAATCTCGGTGCCACCTCCCTCGCCTTTGAATTCTTAACCTGATGGATGGATTCAAGTCCTCCTACTTCCATCTCAATTTTCTTGACTTCCGCCCGGAGTTTCGAAGGTGCCATCTGTGGTTCGAATGGTCAGTACGAATCTCGGTGCCACCTCCCTCGCTTTTGAATTCCGATCCATATGGACGGATTCATGATCTCCCATTTCCATCTTATTTTTATAGACTACCAGATCGAGTCTAGATGGTCCCACTCACGGTTTGTTCTGTCAGGACGAATCTCAGTGCCACTACCCTCACTTTGAATACCGATCTTGGTGGACGGATTGATGGCCTCCATTTTCCATCGCAATTTTCTAGACAACCGCCCAGAGTCTAGATGGTCCCATCTGCGGTTTGATCCACCAAGACGAATCTCAATGCCATCTCAATCGCCTTTGAATTCGGATCCAAATGGATGGATTCATGGCCTCCCCTTTCCATCTCATTTTTCAAGACTATCGCCCGAAATCTAGATGGTCCCATTCGCAGTTTGATTCATCTGGACGAATCTCGGGGCCACCACCCTCGCCTTTGTATTCTAATCCTGATGGATGGATTCGAGGCCTCCCTTTTCCATCTCATTTTTCTAGACTACCGCCCGAAGTCTAGATGGTCCCGTTTGGGGTTCGATCCATTGCGACGAATCATGGTGCCTCCTCCCCCGCCTTTGAATTCTGATCCTGATGGATGAATTCGAGGCCTCCCTTTTCCATCTCATTTTTCAAGACTACTACTCGGAGTCTAGATGGTCCCATCTGCAGTTTGATCCATCAGGACGAATCTCGATGCCACCTCCCTCACCTTTGAATTCTGATCCTGATGGACGGATTCATGGCCCCTTATTTCCGTCTCATTTTTCTAGACTACCGCCAGGAGTTTTGGGGGACCCATCCGCGGTTCGATCCGTAAGGACGAATCTCAGAGCCACCACCCTCGCATTTGAATTCCAATTTCGATGGACGGATTCAAGGCCTCCCATTTCAATCCAATTTTTCTAGACTACCGCCTAGAGTTTAGCTGGTCCCATCCGCTGTTCGATCCGTAAGGACGAATCTTGGTGAAACCCGTCTATGAATTCTGATCATGATGGACAGATTCTATGCCTCTATTTGCCATCTCATTTTTCTAGTCTACCGCCTGAAGTCTTGATGGTCCCATCCATTGTTCGATTCGTCTAGACGAATCTCGGTGCCTCCTCCCTCTCGTTTGGATTCCAATTATGATGGATGGATTTGTGGCCTCCATTTTCCATCTCATTTTTGTAGACTACCGCCTAGTGTCTTGATGGTCCCATCCGCGGTTCGATTCGTCAGGAAGAATATCGGTGCCACCTCCCTTTCCTTTGAAATCTAATCCTGATGGATGGATTCAAGGCCTCCCTTTTCCATCTCATTTTTCTAGACTATCGCCCCGAATCTAGATGGTCCCAACCGCAATTCGATCCATCAGGACGAATCTCGATGCCACCTCCCTCGCCTTTGAATTCTGATCCTGATGGACGGATTCAGGGCCTCCCGTTTCCATCTCATTATTCTAGACCACTGCCCAGAGTCAAGATGGTCCCATCCGCGGTTCGATCCGTTAGGTCGAATCTTGGTGCCACCTCCCTCGCCTTTGAATTTTGATCCTAATAGACGGATTCAGGGCCTCCAATTTCCATCTCATTTTGCTAGACTTCCACCCGGAGTTTCGATGGTCCCTTCCGCGGTTCGAATCGTCATTACGAATCTCGGTACCACCTCCCTTGCTTTTGAATTCCGATCCTGTTGGATGGATTCAAGGCATCCCATTTCCATATCGTTTTTCAGGACTACCACTTGGAGTCTAGATGGTCCCATCCGCGGTTCGATCCATCTAGACGAATCTCGGTGCCACCACCATCGCTTTTAAATTCTGATCTTGATGGACAGATTCATGGCCTCCATTCTCCATCTCATTTTTCAAGACTACCGCTCGGAGTCTAGATGGTCCCATCCACGGTTCGATTTGTCAGGACGAATCTCAGTGCAACCTCCCTCGCCTAGGAATTCATATCGTGATGGACGGATTCAAGGCCTCCATTTTCCATCTCGTTTTTGTAGTCTACCGCCTGGAATCTAGATAGTCCCATCCGCAGTTCGATTCGTTAGGACGAATCTTGGTGCCGCTTCCCTCGCCTTTGAATTCCGATCCTGTTTGATTGCTTCAACGCCTTCCTTTTCCATCTCATTATTCTAGTCTACCACCAAAGGTCTAGATGGTCCCATCTACAGTTCGATCCGTCAGGTGAAATCTCGGTGGCACCACCCTTGCCTTTGAATTCCGATCCTGATAGATGGATTCAATGCCTCCCTTTTCCATCTCATTTTTCACGACCACGGCCCGGAGTCTAGACGGTCCCATTAGCTGTTCGATCCGTTAGGACGAATCTCAGTGCCACCACCTACACCTTTGAATTCCGATCCAGATGGACGGATTCAAGGCCTTGAATTTCCATCTCATTTTTCTAGACTTCCGCCCGGAGTCTACATGGTCCCATCCACAGTTCGATCCACCAGGGCTAATGTCGGTGCCACCTCCCTCACCGTTCAATTCCAATCCTGATGGACGGATTCATGGCCTCCCTTTTTTATCTCATTCCTTTTGACAACGACCCAAAGTGAAGAGGGTGCCATCCGCTGTTCGATACGTCAGGAAGAATCTCTATGCCTCCTCTCTCGCTTTTGAATTCCGATCCTGATGGACGTATTCAAGGCCTCTGTTTTCCATCTCAGCTACCTAGACTACCACCCAGAGTCTAGATGGTCCCATCCACTGTTTGATCCGTCATGATGAATCTCGATGCCACCTCGCTCGCCTTTGAATTTCGATACTAATGGACAGAATCATGGGCACCACTTTCCATCTCATTTTTCTAGACTACCGCTAGGTATCTAGATGGTCCCATCAGTGGTTCGATCCGTCAGGAAGAATCTCGGTTCCACCTCCCTCGCCATGGAATTTAGATCGTGATTGATGGATTCATGGCCTCCCTTTTCCCTCTCATATTTCTAGACTACAGCCTGGAGTCTAGATGGTTCCATACGCGTGTCGATCCGTTAGGATGAATCTCGGTGCCACCACCCTTGCCTTTGAATTCTAATCTTGATGGATGGATTCGTGGCCTCCCGTTTCCCTCTCGTTATTCTAGACTACCTCACGGAGTCTCGACGGTCCCATCCATGGTTCGATCCATTAGGACAAATCTTGGTGCCACCTCTCATGCCTTTGAATTCCGATCCAGATGGACGGATTCAAGGCCACCATTTTCCATCTCAATTTTCTAGACAACCGCCCGAAGTCTAGATGGTTCCATCCATGGTTTGATCCGTTAGGACGAATCTCAATGCCACCTCCCTCATCTTTGAATTCCAATCCTGACGGATGGATTGAAGGCCTCCCTATTCCATCTCATTTCTCTAGACTACCGCAGAGTGTCAAGATGATGCCATCTAGGGTTCGATCCGTCAAGACGAATATCTGTGCCTCGTCCCTCCTTTTTGATTTTTGATCCGGATGGACGGATTAAAGGCCTCATTTTTCCATCTAATTTCCCTAGACTACCGCCCAGAGTCTAGAAGGTCCCATCCACTGATCAATCCGTCAGGACGAATCTCGATGCCACCTCCCTCACCATTGATTTCCAATCCTAATGACGGATTCATGGACTCCATTTTCCATCTCAGTTATCTAGACTACCACCTGGAGTCTAGATGGTCCAATCCATGGTTCAATCCGTCAGGACGAATATCGGTGCCACCTCCCTCACCATTGAATTCAGATCCTGATGGACGGATTCAAGGCCTCCCTTTTCCATCCCTTTTTTCTGAACTACTGCCCGAAGCCTAGATGGCCCCATTCGTTGTTCGATCTATCAGGTTGAGTCTAGGTGCCACCTCCCTTGCCTTTGATTATAGTTCCTGATGGATGGATTCGAGGACTACATTTTCCATCTCATTTTTCTAGACTTCCGCTTGGAGTCTAGATGGCTCCATCCACGGTTCGATCTGTCTCGACGATTCTAAGTGCCACCGCCCTCTTCTTTGGATTCCAATCATATGGATGGACTCAAGGCCTCCATTTCCCATCTCATTTTTGTAGACTACCTCATGGAGTCTTAATGGTCCCATCTGGGTTTCGATTCGTTAGGAAGAATCTTGGTGCCACCTCCCTCGCCTTTGAAGTCCGATCCTGATGGATGGATTCATGGCCTCCCTTTTCCATCTAATTTTTCTAGACTACTGCCCGGAATCTAGATGGTCCCATCCACAGTTCGATCCATCAAGACGAATCTCGATGCCACCTCCCTCACCTTTGAATTGTGATCTTGTGGACAGATTCATGGCCCTATATTTACATCTCATTTTTCAAAACTACCACTAGGAGTTCAGTGGGACCCATCCGCAGTTCGATCTGTCAGGACGAATCTCAGTGCCACCTCCCTTGCCTTTGAATTAAGATCTTGATGGACGGATTCAAGGCCACCCTTTTCCATCCCTTTTTTCTAGACTACCGCCCGAAGTCTAGATGGTTTCATTCGTGGTTCGATCTGTTAGGATGAATCTTGGTGCCACCTCCCTCGCCTTTGATTGTAAATCCTAATGGATGGATTCAAGGCCTACATTTTCCATCTCATTTTTCTAGACTACCGCATGGTGTCTAGATGGCCCCATCCGCGGTTCGATCCGTCAAGCCGATTCTCGGTTCAACCTCCCTTGCCTTTGAATTCTGATCTTTATGGACGGATTCATGGCCACCATTTTCCATATCAATTTTCTAGACTATCGCTTGGAGTCTAGATTGTCCCATCCGTGGTTCTATCCGTCAGGAGAAATCTTGGTGCCACCTCCCTCGCCTTGGAATTACGATCATGACAGATGGATTCATGGCCTCCCATTTCCATCGCATTTCTATAGACTATTGTCCAGAGTCTAGATGGTCCCTTGCGCAGTTCGATCCGTCTGGACGGATTCAAGGCCTCCCTTTTCCATCTCATTTGTCTAGACTACCTCACGGAGTCTAGATAGTCCCATCCATTGTTTGACCTATCAGGATGAATCTTAGTGCCACCTCCCACGCCTTTGAATTCTTATCTGGATGGACGAATTCATGGCCTCCATTTTGCATCTCATTTTTGTATACCACCGCCTCGAATATAGATGGTCCCATTTATGGTTCGATTCGTCAAGACGAATCTCGGTGCCACCTCCCTCGCCATTCAATTCATGTCCTGATGGAAGGATTCAATGCCTCCCTTTTCCATCCCTTTTTTATAACCTACCGCCTGAAGTCTAGATGGCCCCATTCTTTGTTCGATCTGTCAGGTTGAGTCTACGTGCCACCTCCCTTACATTTGATTGCAGTTCCTGATAGATGGATTCGAGGACTACGTTTTCCATTTCTTTTTTCTAGACTACCACCTGGAGTCTAGATGGCTCCATCCACGGTTCAATCCGTCTCAACGATTCTCGGTGCCACCGCCCTCCCCTTTGGTTTCCAATCCTATGGTTGGATTCAAGGCCTCCATTTTCCATCTCATTTTTGTAGACTACCTCCTAGAGTCTTTATGGTCCCATCCGGGTTTCGATTCGTCAGGAAGAATCTCGGTGCCACCTCCCTCGCCTTTGTATTCCGATCCTGATGGATAGATTCATGGCCTCCCTTTTCCATCTAATTTTTCTAGACTACTGCCCGAAGTCTAGATGGTCCCATCTGCAGTTCGATACATCAGGACAAATCTCGATGCCACCTCCCTCACCTTTGAATTGTGATCATGATGGACAGATTCATGGCACTATATTTCCATCTCATTTTTCTAAACTATCGCCAGGAGTTCAGAGGGACCCATCCGTGATTCGATCTGTCAGGACGAATCTCGATGCCACCTCCCTTGCCTTTGAATTTAGATCTTGATGGACGGATTCAAGGCCTCCCGTTTCCATCCCTTTTTTCTAGACTACCGTCCGAAGTCTAGATGGTCCCATTCGTGGTTCGATCCGTTAGGATGAATCTTGGTGCCGCCTCCCTCGCCTTTGATTGTAAATCCTAGTGGATGGATTCGAGGCCTACATTTTCCATCTCATTTTTCTAGACTACCGCTTGGTGTCTAGATGGCTCCATCCGTGGTTCGATCCGTCCAGCCAATTCTCGGTTCCACCTCCCTTGCCTTGGGATTCTGATCTTTATGGATGGATTCAAGGCCACCATTTTCCATATCAATTTTCTTGACTACCGCTTGGAGTCTAGATTGTCCCATCCGTGGTTCAATCCATTTGGACAAATCTTGGTGCCACCTCCCTCGCCTTGGAATTACGATCCTGACAGATGGATTCAAGGCCTCCCATTTCCATCGCATTTCTCTAGACTACTGTCCAGAGTCTAGATGGTCCCTTGCGCGGTTCGATTCGTTTGGACAGATTCAAGGCCTCCCTTTTCCATCTCATTTGTCTAGACTACCGCACAGAGTCTAGATAGTCCCATCCGCTGTTTGACCTGTCAGGATGAATCTCAGTGCCACCTCCCTCGCCTTTGAATTCCGATCCGAATGGATGGATTCAAGGCCTCCATTTTGCAACTCATTTTTGTATACTATCGCCTGGAGTCTAGATGGTCCCATCTATGGTTCGATTCATCAAGACGAATCTCGGTGCCACCTCCCTCGCCTTTGAATTCCGATACTAATGGACGGATTCAAGGCCTCCCATTTCCATCGCATTTCTCTAGACTACTGTCTAGAGTCTAGATGGTCCCTTCCACAGTTCGATCCATCTAGAACCGATGGTGGTGGCACCGAGATTCGTCCTGATGGATCGAATCGCGTATGGAACCATCAAGACTCCAAGAGACTATCTTGATATATGAGATGGAAAAGGTGGCCATGAATCTGTCCATCAATATCAGAATTCTTCAGCAAGGGTGGTGGCACTAAGATTCATCCTAACGGATCAAACCGCGGATGGGACAATCTAGACTCCGTGCGGTAGTTTGGAAAAAAGAGATGGAAAATGGAGGCCACGAATCTGTCCATCAGGATCAGAATTCAATGGCGAGCGAGGTGGCATCGAGATTCGTCTTGATGGATCGAATCGCGGATGGGACCATCTTGACTTTGGGTGGTAGTCTTGATGACTGAGATGGAAAACTGAGGCCTTGAATCCGTCCATCAAGATCAGAATTCAAAGGCAAGGGAGGTGGCACCGACATTCGTCCTGATGATCGAACCACGGATGGGACCATCTAGACTCAAGGCGGTAGTCTAGAAATATGAGATGGAATATATCCATCTAGATCGGAATTCAAAGGCAAGGGAGGTGGCACCGAGATTCTTCCTCACGGATCGAACCGCAGATGGGACCTTCTAGACTCTAGGCGGTGGTCTAGAAAAATTAGATGAAAAAGGGAGGCCTTTAATCTATCCATCTGGATCGGAATTCAAAGTCGAGGGTGGTGGCACCAAGATTAGTCCTGATGGATCGAACCGCGGATGGGTCCATCCAGACCTTGGGAGGTAGTCTAGAAAAAATGAGATGGAAAAGGGAAGCCTGGAATCCGACCAACAAGATCGGAATTCAAAGGCGAGGGAGGTGGCACCGAGATTCGTCATGATGAATTGAACCGCAGATGGGACCATCTAGACTCCAGGCGGTAGTCTACCAAAATGAGATGGAAAATAGAGGCCTTGAATCCATCCATCATGATTGGAACTCAAAGGCGAGGGAGGTGGCGCCGAGATTCATCCTAACCAATCGAACCACGGATGGGATCTTCTTGACTCCAGGCGGAAGTCTAGAAAAATGATATGGAGAAGGGAAGCTGTGAATCTGTCTATCAGGATTGGAATTCAAAGGCAAGGGAGGTGGCACCGATATTCATCCTAACAGTTTGAACTGTTGATGGGACCATCTTGACTTTGGGCAGTAGTCTACAAGAATGAGATGGAAAAGGGAGGCCTTGAATCCATCTGTCAAGATCGCAATACGAAGGCAAGGAATGTGGCACCGAGATTCGTCTGGATGGTTCGAAACGCAAGTGGGACCACCATGACTCCGGGCGGAAGTCCAGAAAAATGAGATGGAAATTGGAGGCCATGATTCCATCCATCACGATCAGAATTCGAAGGCAAGGGAGGTGGCACCGAGATTCGTACTAACGGATCATACCATGGATGGGACCATCTAGACATTGGGCAGTAGTCTTGAAAAATGAGATGGAAATTGGAGGACTTGAATCCATTCATCTGGATCGGAATTCAAAGGCAAGGGAGGTGGCATCAAGATTCGTCCCAATGGTTCGAACCGTAGATTGAACCATCTAGACTCTGGGCGGAGATCATGAAAAACGAGATGGAAATTGGAGACCTTGAATCCGTCCATCAGGATCGGAATTCAAAGGCAAGGGTGGTGGCACTGAGATTCGTCCTAACGGATCGAACTGCAGATGGGACCATCAAGACTCAGAGTCGTGGTCAAGAAAAATGAGATGGAAAAGGGAGGCCTTGAATCTGATCCATCAGGACGAATCTAGATGGATGCATTCATGGCCTCCCTTTTCCTTCTCATTATTCTAGACTACCACATAGAGTCTAGATGGTCCCATCCGCGGTTCGATCTGTCAAGACGAATCTCGGTGCCACCACCTTTGCCTTTGAATTCTGATCCTGATGGATGGATTCAAGGCCTCCATTTTCCATGTCTTTTATCAAGACTACCTCTAGGAATCTTGATGGACCCATCTGTGGTTCAAACCGTCAACACAAATCTCGGTGCCACCTCCCTTGCCTTCGAATTCCAATCCAGATGGATGGATTCTAGGCCTCCATTTTCCATCTCATTTTTCTAGACTACTGCTTCAAGTCAAGATGGTCCCATCCATGGTTCAAACCGTCTAGACGAATCTTGGTGCCACCTCCGTCTCCTCTGAATTCCAAACTTGATGGACGGATTCAAGGCCTCCATTTTCCATCTCATTTTTGTAGACTACCACCTAAGGTCTAAACGATCCCATCCACGGTTCGATCCGTCAGGACTAATCTCGACGCCACCGCCCTCGCCTTTGAATTCCGATCCAGATGGATGGATTCATGTCCTCCCTTTTTCATCTCATTTATCTAGACCACCGCCCGGAGTCTAGAGGGTCCCATCCGTGGTTCAAACCGTCAGGACGTATCTTGGTGCCACCACCCTCGCCTTCAAATTCATATCCTGATGGATGGATTGAAGGCCACCTTTTTCCATCTCATTTTTCTAGTCTACTGCCCGGAGTCTAGATGGCCCCACTCTTGGTTCGATCTGTCATGACAAATCTCGGTGCCTCCTCCCTTACTTTTGAATTCCGATCCTACAAGACGGATTCAGGGCCTCATTTTTCCATCTAATTTCTCTAGACTACCGCACTGAGTCTAGATTGTCCCATCTGTGGATCGATCCGTCAGGACGAATCACGATGCTACCTCCCTCACCTTTGAATTGCAATCCTGAAGGACGAATTCATGGCCTCCTTTTTCCATCTCATTTTTCAAGACTACCACCCGGAGTCTAGATGGTCCCATCTGCGGTTCAATTCATCCAGATGAATCTCGGTGCCACCTCCCTCGCCTTAAAATTCCACTCCTGATGGTTGGCTTCAAGGCCTCTCTTTTCCATCCCTTCTTTTTAGACTACCACCCGGAGTCTAGATGGTCCCATCCATGGTTCAATCCGTCAGGATGAATATCGGTGCCACCACCCTTGCCTTTGAATTCTGATACTAATGGACAGATTTAAGGCCTACATTTTCCATCTCAATTTTCAAGGCTACCGCCCAGTGCCCAGATGGTCCCATCCGTTGTTCGATCTGTTAGGATGAATCTCGGTGCCACCTCCCTCGCCTTTGGATTCAGATCTTGATGGATGGATTCATGGCCTCCCTTTCCCATCTCTTTTTTCTAGACTCTCGCCAAGAGTATTGATTGTCCCATCTGTAGTTCGATCCATTAGGACAAATCTCGGTGCCACCTCCATCGCCTTTGATTTCCGATCCTGATGGACGGATTAAGGCCTCCCTTTTCCATCTCCTTTTTCAAGACTACCACACGGAGTCTAGATTGTCCCATCCGTGGTTTGTCCCTTTAGCACGAATCTTTGTGCCACCTCCCTCTCCTTTGAATTTTTATCGTGATGCACGGATTCTAGGCCCCCATCTTGCATCTCGATTTTGTTGTCAACCGTCTGGAGTCTAGATAGTCCCATCTGCGGTTCAATTCTTCAAGATGAATCTCTGTGCCACCTCCCTCGCGTTTGAATTCCAATCCTGAACGATGGATAGAAGACCTCCCTTTTCCATCTCATTTCTCTAGACTACTGCCCAGACTATCGATGGTCCCATCCACGGTTCGATCCGTCAGGACGAATCTTGGTGCCACCGCCCTCACCTTTGAATACCGATCCTGATGGACAGTTTCAAGGCCTCCCTTTTCTATCACATTTTTCTAGACCACCTCCTGGAGATTTGATGGTCCAATCTGTGGTTCGATCCGTAAGGACGAATCTCAGTGCTACCTCCCTTGCCTTTGAATTCCGATCCTGATGGACAGATTCATGGCCTCCAATTTCCGTCTCATTTCTCTAGACTTCCGCCCGAAGTCTAGATTGTCCCATCCTGGTTCAAACCGTTAGGACAAATATCGATGCCACCTCTCATGCCTTTGAATTCGAATCCATATGGACGGATTCAAGGCCTCCCATTTCCATCTCATTTTTCTAGACTACCACCCGATGTCTAGATGGTCCCATCTGCGGTTTGATTCGTCAGGATGAATCTCGGTGACACCTCCCTCGCCTTCGAATTCTAATCCTGATGGACGGATTAAAGGCCTTGCTTTTCCATCTCATTTTTCTAGACTACCGCACGGAGTCTAGATTGTCCCATCCACGGTTTGTCCCGTCAGGATGAATCTCTGTCCCACCTCCCTCGCCTTTGAATTTTATCATGATGCACGGATTCAAGGCCTCCCTTTTCCCTCTCATTCTTCTAGACTTCCACCTCGAGTCTAGATGGTCCCATGCGTGGTTCCATCCATCAGGATGAATCTCTGTGCCACCTCCCTCGCCATGGAGTTTCAATCCAGATTGACGGATTCAATGCCTCGCTTTTCCATCTCATTTTTCTAGACTAACGTCAGAGTCTAGATGGTCCCATCCGCGAATCGATCCGTTAGGACAAATATCGGTGCCACTGCCCTTGCCTTCCAATTCCAATCCTGATCGACGGATTCAAAGCCTCTATTTTCCATCTCATTTTTATAGACTACCGCACAGAGTCTAGATTGTCCCATCCACAGTTCGATCCGTCAGGACGAATCTCAGTGCCACCTCCCTCGCCTTAGAGTTCCGATCCTGATGGGCAGATTCGAGGCCGCCATTTTCCTTCTCATTTTTCTAGACTACCTCCTCAAGTCTAGATGATCCCATCCGTGGTTCGATCCGACAAGATGAATGTCGGTGCCACCACCCTCACCTTTGAATTCCGATCCTGATGGACGGATTCGAGGCCTCCATTTTCCTCATCATATTTCTAGACTACCACCTGAAGTCTAGATGGTCCCATTCGCAGTTCGATCTGACAAGATGAATGTCAGTGCCACCACACTCACCATTGAATTCCGATCCTGATGGACGGATTCAAGGCCTCCCTTTTCCATCTCACGTTTAATGACTACCGCCTAGAGTTTTGACAGTCCCATCCGCACTTCGATCCGTTAGGATGAATCTCAGTGCCACCTCCCGTGCCTTCGAATTCCAATCCTTATGGACGAATTCTAGGCCTCCCTTTTCCATATCATTTTTCTTGGCTATCGTACGGAGTATAAATAGTCCCATCCACAGTTCGATCTGTCAAGACGAGTCTTGGTGCCACCTCCCTAGCCATTGAATTTTGATCTTGAAGGACAGATTCTTGGCCACCCTTTTCCATCTCAATTTTCTAGACTACCACACGAAGTCTAGATGGCCCCATCCGTGGTTCGATCCATAAGGCCGAATCTCAGTGACAACTCCCTTGCTTTTGAATTCCGATCTCGACGGATGGATTGAAGGCCACCATTTTCCATCTTATATTTCTATACTACTGCCTTGAGTCTAGATGGTCCCATTCGTGTTTCTATCCGTTTGGACGAATCTCGGTGCCACCTCCCTCGCTTTTGAATTTTGATCCTGAGGGACGGATTCAAGGTCTCCCATTTCCCTCTCATTTATCTAGACTACTACCAAGAGTCTAGATGGTACCATTCGCAGTTCGATCCATCAGGACGAATCTCGGTGCCACCTCCCACGCCTTTGAATTCCGATCCTAATGGACAGATTCGAGGCCTCCCATTTCCATATCAGTTTTCTATACTATCGACTGGAGTCTATATGGTCCCATCCGTGGTTCGATCTGTCAAGACAAATCTCGGTGCCACCTCCCTCGCCATTGAATTTCAATCCTGATGGATGGATTGAAGGCCTCCCTTCTCTTTCTCGATTTTCTAGACAACCGCCTAGAATCTAGATGGTCCCATCCACGGTTTGATCCGTCAGGATGAATCTCAGTGCCACCACGCACTCCTTTGAACTTCGATCATGATGGACGAATTCAAGGCCTCCCATTTCCATCACATTTTTCCAGACAACCGCCCGGAGTCTATATGGTCCAATCCATGGTTCGATTCGTTAGG
The DNA here is from genome assembly GCA_024699735.1 of Posidonia australis. Lineage (NCBI taxonomy): Eukaryota > Viridiplantae > Streptophyta > Magnoliopsida > Alismatales > Posidoniaceae > Posidonia > Posidonia australis. The sequence continues at coordinate 14,562 of JAMKQA010001257.1, forward strand.
ACGAATCTCGATGCCACCATACTCGCCTTTGAATTCCAATCCTAATGGACAGATTCAAGGATCCAATTTCCATCTACCCGGAGTCTAGATGGTCCCATCAGCGGTTCGAACCGTCAAGATGAATCTCGGTGCCACCTCCGTCGCCTCTGAATTTCGATCCTGATGGACGTATTGAGAGCCTCCCAATTCCATCTCATTTTTCTTGACTACCGCCCATAGTCTAGATGTTCCCAATAATGGTTCGATGTGTCAAGACAAATCTGGGTGCCTCCTCCCTCGATTTTGTATTCCGATCCTGATCGACGGATTGAAGGCCACATTTTCCCATCTAATTTCTCTAGACTACCAACTAGAGTCTAGATGCTCCATTCTATGGTTCGATCCATCAGGATGAATCTCTATGCTACCTCCCTCACCTTTGAAATCCTATACTGAAGGACAGAATCATGGCCCGCATTTTCCATCTCACTTTTCAAGACTACCGCCTAGACTTTAGATGGTCACATCTGCAGCACAATCCGTCAGGATGAATCTCGATGCCACCACCCTGGCCTTTCAATTCTTATCCTGAAGGACGGATTCAAGGTCTACATTTTCCATAACATTTTTCTAGACTACCACCTAGAGTCTAGATGGTCCCATTCGTGATTCGATCTGTCAGGACGAATCTCGGTTCCTCCTCCCTTGCCTTTGAATTATGATCTTGATGGACGGATTCAAGTCCTCCCATTTCCATCTCATTTTTCTAGACTATGGCCAGCATTCTAGATGGTCCCACACACGGTATGATCAGTTAGGGCGAATCACAGTGCCACCATGCTCACCGTCGAACTCCAATCCTGATGGACAAATTCAAGGCCTCCCATTTACCATCTCATTTTCCTAGACTACTGCCCTAAGTTGTGATGGTCCCATTCGTGGTTCGATTTGTCAAGATGAATCTGGGTGCCACCTCCCTCGCTTTTGAATTAATATCCTAATTGACGAATTCAAGGCCTCCCTTTTCCATCTCATTTTTTTAGACTTCCACCCGGCGTCTAGATGGTCCCATTCGCGGTACGGTCCGTCAGGACGAATCTCAGTGGCAACTCCCTCGCCTTTGAATTCTGATCTTGAAGGACAGATTCAAGGCCTCCCATTTCCATCTCATAATTCTAGACTACCACCTGGAGTCAAGATGGTTCCATTAGCGGTTCGATCCGTCAGGTCGAATCTTAGTGGCTCCTCCCTCACCTTTGAATTTCGATCCTTATGGACGGATTCAAGGCCTCCAATTTCCATCTCATTTTTCTACACTTCTACTCGAAGTCTAGATGGTCCCATCAGCGGTTCGAACCGTCAGGATGAATCTCGGTGCCACCTCCGTCGCCTCTGAATTTTGATCCTGATGGACGTATTGAAAGCCTCCCAATTCCATCTCATTTTTCTTGACTACCGCCCGTAGTGTAGATGGTCCCAACCGTGGTTCGATCTGTCAGGACGAATCTGGGTGCCACCTCCCTCGATTTTGTATTCCGATACTAATCAATGGATTCAAGGCCTCATTTTTCCATCTAATTTCTCAAGACTACCAACTAGAGTCTAGATGCTCCATTCTACAGTTCGATCCATCAGGACGAATATCTATGCCACCACCCTCACCTTTGAAAGCCTATCCTGAAGGACAGAATCATGGCCCGCATTTTCCATCTCTTTTTTTGAGACTACTGCCTGGACTCTAGATGGTCCCATCTGCAGCACAATCCGTCAGGATGAATCTCGGTGCCACCACCCTTGCCTTTGAATTCTTATCCTGAAGGACGGATTCAAGGTCTACATTTTCCATCACATTTTTCTAGACAACCACTTGGAGTCTAGATGGTCCCATTCGCGGTTCGATCTGTCAGGACGAATCTCAGTTCCTCCTCCCTTGCCTTTGAATTCTGATCTTGATGGATGGATTCAAGGCCTCCCATTTCCATCTCATTTTTCTAGACTATCGCTAGCATTCTAGATGGTCCCATACACGGTACGATCCGTTAGGGCGAATCTCAGTGCCACCACGCTCGCCTTTGAACTCCGATCCTGATTGACAAATTCATGGCCTCCCATTATCCATCTCATTTTCCTAGACTACTGCCCTGATTTGTGATGGTCCCATTCGTGGTTCGATCCGCCAGGATGAATCTTGGTGCCACCTCCCTCGCTTTTGAATTCCTATCCTAATTGACGAATTCAAGGCCTTCCTTTTCCATCTCATTTTTTTAGACTTCCACCCAGAGTGCAAATGGTCCCATTCGCGGTTCGGTCCGTCAGGACAAATCTCGGTGGCACCTCCCTTGCCTTTGAATTCCGATCTTGAAGGACGGATTCAAGGCCTCCATTTCCATCTCATAATTCTAGACTACCGCCTGGAGTCAAGATGGTTCCATTAGCAGTTCGATCCGTCCAGTCGAATCTCAGTGCCTCCTCCCTCACCTTTGAATTCCGATCCTTATGGATGGATTCAAGGCCTCCCATTTCAATCTCATTTTTCTAGACTAATGCCTGGAGCCTAGATGGTCCCATCCGCGGTTCGATCAATCAGGACAAATCTCAGTGCCAGCTCCCACACCATTGAATTCCGAACCTGATGGAGGGATTCAAGGCCTTTCTTCTCCATCTCGTTTCTCTAGACTACCGCCTAGATTCTAGATGGTCCCATCCGTAGTTCAATCTGACAGGACGAATCTTGGTGCCACCTCCCTTGCCTTTGAATTCCGATCCTGATGGATGGATTCAAGGCCTCCTATTTCTATCTCGTTTCTCTAGACTAACGCCCGGAGTCTAGATGGTCCCATCTGCGGTTTGATCTGTCAGGACGAATCGCAATTTGTCCACCCTCGCCTTTGAATTCTGATCCTGATGAACGGTTTCAAGGCCTTTCTTTTCCTTCTCATCTTTTTAGACTACCGCCATAATCTAGATGGTCCCATCCGCTGTTTGATCAAACATGACGAATCTCGGTGCCACCACCCTCGCCATTGAATTCTGATCCTAATGGATGGATTCAAGGCCTCCAAATTCCATCTTATTTTTCTAGCCTTCAGCCTGGAGTCCAGATGGTCCCATCCATGGTTCGAACCGTCAAGACGAATCTCGGTGCCACCTCCCTCTCCTTTGAATTCCGATCTTGATGGATGGATTCACGGCCTCCCATTTCCATCTCATTATTCTCAACTACCGTTCGGAGTCTACTAGGTCCCATCAACGGTTCGATCCGTCTGGACGAATCTCGTTGCCACCACCCTCACCATTGAATTCCGATCCTGATGGACGGATTAAAGGCCTCCCATTTCCATCTCATTTTTATGGACTAACGCCTGGACTCTAGATGGTCCCATCTACGATTTGATCCGTCAGGACAAATTTCGGTGCCACCTCCCTCGCCTTTGAATTTCGAACCAGATGGATGGATTCATGGCCTCCATCTTCCATCTCTTTTATCTAGACTACCGCTCGGAGTCTACTAGGTCCCATCCACGGTTCGATTCGTCAGCACTAAACTCGGTGCCACCTCCCTCCTTCTGAATTTCGATCGAGATGGACTGATTCGAGGCCCCCAATTTCCATCTCATTTCTCTAGACTTCCGCCCGGAGTCAAAATGGTCCCTTCCACGGTTCGAACCGTCAGGATGAATCGCGGTAACACCTCCCTTGCCTTTCAATTCCGATCCTAATGGTCAGATTCAAGGCCTCCCATTTCCATCTCATTTTTCTAGACTACCGCCCGGAGTCTAGATGCTCCCATGTGCGATTCGATCCAACAGGACGAATCGCGGTGCCACCACCCTTGCCTACGAATTCTAATCTTGATGGACGCATTGAAGGCATTTCTTCTCCTTCTCAGTTTTCTTGACTACAACCGAGAGTCTAGATGGTCCCATCTGTGGTTCGATCCGTCTGGACGAATCTCAGTGCCACCTCCCTTGCCATTGAATTCCGATCCTGACGGACGGATTCAAGGCCTCCAAATTCCATCTTTTTTTTTTGACTTCTGCCCGGAGTCTAAATGGCCCCATCCGTGGATCGAACAGTCAGGACAGATCTCCGTGACATCTCCCTCGCCATTGAATTCGGATCTTGAAGGACGGATTCAAGGCCTCCTATTTCCATCTCATAATTACAGACTACGTTGTGGAGTCAAGATGGTTCCATCCGTGGTTCGATCCGTCAGCCCGAATCTCGGCGCCACCTCCCTTGCCTTTGAATTACGATCCTGATGGACGGATTCAAGGCCTCCCATTTCAATCTCATTTTTCTAGGCTAATGCCTGGAGTCTAGATGGTCCCAACCGCGGTTCGATCCGTCAGGACAAATCTCGGTGCCACCTCCCACACCATTGAATTCCTATCTTGATCGATGGACTCAAGGGCTTTCTTTTCCATCTCGTTTCTCTAGACTACCGCCTAGATTCAAGATGGTCCCATCCGTAGTTTTATCCGACAGGACGAATCTCAGTGCCACCTCCCTTGCCTTTGAATTCTGATTCTGATGGATGGATTCAAGGCCTCCTATATCTATCTCATTTCTCTAGACTACCGCCCGGAGTCTAGATGGTCCCATCCGCGGTTTCATCCATCAGGACCAATCTCAGTGCGACCACCCTCGCATTTGAATTCCGATCCTGAAGGACAGTTCCATGGACTTTCTTTTCCTTCTCATTTTTTTTGACTACCGCCTATAGTCTAGATGGTTCCATCCACGGTTCGATCTGACATGACGAATCTCGATGCCACCTCCCTCGCCATTGAATTCTAATCCTGATGGATGGATTCAAGGCCTCCAATTTCCATCTTATTTTTCTAGCCTTCCGCTTGGAGTCTAGATGGTCCCATCTGTGGTTCGAACTATTAAGACGAATCTCGGTGCCACCTCCCTCTCCTTTGAATTCCGATCTTGATGGACGGATTCACGGCCTCCCATTTCCATCTCATTTATCTCAACTACCATCCGGAGTCTACTAGGTCCCATCTACGGTTCGATCCGTCAAGGCGAATCTCGGTGCCACCTCCCTTGCCTTTGAATTCTTATCCTGAAGGATGGATTCAAGGTCTACATTTTCCATCACATATTTCTAGACTTCCACCTGGAGTCTAGATGGTCCCATTCGCAGTTCGATCTATCAGGACGAATCTCGGTTCCTCCTCCCTTGCCTTTGAATTCTGATCTTGATGGACGGATTCAAGGTCTCCCATTTCCATCTCATTTTTCTAGACTATCGCCAGCATTATAAATGGTCCCACACACGGTACGATCCATTAGGGCGAATCTCAGTGCCACCACACTCGGCTTTGAACTCTGATCCTGATTGACAAATTCAAGGCCTCCCATTTTCCATCTCATTTTCCTAGACTATTGCCCTGAGTTGTGATGGTCCCATTCGTTGTTCGATCTGTCAGGATTAATCTTGGTGCCACCTCCCTCACTTTTGAATTCCTATCCTAATTGACAAATTCAAGGCCTCCCTTTTCCATCTCATTTTTTTAGACTTCCACCTGGAGTCTAGATGGTCCCATTCGCGATTTGGTCCATCAGAACAAATCTCGGTGGCACCACCCTCGCCATTGAATTCCGATCTTGAAGGACGGATTCGAGGTCTCCCATTTCCATCTCATAGTTCTAGAATACCACCTGGAGTCAAGATGGTTCCACCCACGGTTCGATCCGTCAGGTCGAATCTCGGTGCCTCCTCCCTCACCTTTGAATTCCGATCCTTATGGATGGATTCAAGGCCTCCCATTTCAATCTCATTTTTCTAGACTAACGCCTGTAGTCTAGATGGTCCCAACCATAGTTCGATCCATCAGGACAAATCTCGGTGCCACCTCCCACGCCATTGAATTCCGATCCTGATGGACGGATTAAAGGCCTTTCTTTTCCATCTCATTTCTCTAGACTACCGCCTAGATTCTAGATGGTCCCATTCGCAGTTCAACCCGACACGACGAATCTTGGTGCCACCTCCCTTGCCTTTGAATTCCGATCCAGATGGATGGTTTCAAGGCCTCCTATTTCTATCTCATTTCTCTAGACTACCACCTAGAGTCTAGATTGTCCCATCTGCGGTTCGATCCGCCAAGACGAATCTCGGTGCGACCACCCTCACCTTTGAATTCCAATCCTGATGGACGGTTTCATGGCCTTTCTTTTCCTTATCATTTTTTTAGATTACCGCCATAGTCTAGATGGTCCCATCCGCGGTTCGTTCAGACATGACGAATATCGGTGCCACCTCCCTCGCCATTGAATTCCGATCCTGATGGACGGATTCAAGGCCTCCAAATTCCATATTATTTTTCTAGCCTTCCGCCTTGAGTCCAGATGTTCGCATTCGTGGTTCAAACCGTCAAGACGAATCACAGTGCCACCTCCCTCTCCTTTGAATTCCGATCTTGATGGACGAATTCACAGCCTCCCATTTCCATCTCATTTTTCTCGACTACCGTCCGGAGTCTACTAGGTCCCATCAACAGTTTGATCTATTAGGACGAATCTCGTTGCCACCACCCTCGCCATTGAATTCTGATCTTGATGGACGGATTCAAGGCCTCGCATTTCCATCTCAATTTTCTGGACTACCACCTAGACTCTAGATGGTCCCATCTGCGGTTCGATCCGTCGAGACGAATCTCGGTGCCACCTCCCTCGCCTTTGAATTTCGAACCAGATGGATGGATTCAAGGCCTCCATCTTCCATCTCTTTTATCTAGACTACCACTCGGAGTCTGCTAGGCCCCATCCACGGTTCGATTTGTTAGCACTAAACTCGGTGCCACCTCCCTCGCTTATGAATTCCGATCCTGATGGACTGATTTGAGGCCCCCAATTTCCATCTCATTTTTCTAGTCATCCGCCCAAAGTCAAGATGGTCCCTTCTGCGGTTCGAACCGTCAGGATGGATCTCGGTGCCACCACCCTCGCCTTTGAATTCCGATCCTAATGGTCAGATTCAAGGCCTCCCATTTCCATCTCATTTTTCTAGACTACCGCCTGGAGTCTAGATGGTCCCATGTGCGGTTCGATCCATCAGGACGAATCGCGGTGCCACCTCCCTTGCCTACAAATTCTAATCCAGATGGATGGATTGAAGGCATTTCTTCTCCTTCTCAGTTTTCTAGACTACAACCTAGAGTCTAGATGGTCCCATCTGTGGTTCGATCCGTCAGGACGAATCTAGGTGCCACCTCCCTCACCATTGAATTCTAATCCAGATGGATGGATTCAAGGCCTCCAATTTCCATCTTATTTTTCTTGACTTCCGCCAGGAGTCTAAGTGGCTGCATCCGTGGATCGAACCATCAGGACGAATCTAGGTGACACCTCCCTCGCCTTTGAATTCCTATCATGAAGGACGGATTCAAGGCCTCCCATTTCTATCTCGTAATTCTAGACTACTGCCTGGAGTCAAGATGGTTCCATCCGTGGTTCGATCCGTCAGGTGGAATCTCTGCGCCACCTCCCTCGCCTTTGAATTCCGATCCTGATGGACGGATTCGAGGGCTCTCATTTCAATCTTATTTTTCGAGACTAACGGCAGGAGTCTTGATTGTCCCAACCGCGGTTCGATCCGTCAGGACAAATCTCGGTGCCACCTCCCACGCCATTGAATTCCGATCCTGATGGATGGATTCAAGGCCTTTCTTTTCCATCTCATTTCTTTAGACTACCGCCTAGATTCTAGATGGTCCCATCAGCAGTTCGTTCCGACATGACGAATCTCAGTGCCACCTCCCTTGCCTTTGAATTCTGATTCTGATGGATGGATTCAAGGCCTCCTATATCTATCTCATTTCTCTAGACTACTGCCCGGAGTCTAGATGGTCCCATCAACGGTTTGATCCGTCAGGACGAATCTCAGTGCGACCACCCTCGCATTTGAATTCCGATCCTGAAGGACTGTTTCACGGCCTTTCTTTTCCTTCTCATTTTTTTTTGACTACCGCCTATAGTCTAGATGGTCCCATCCGCGGTTCAATCTGACATGACGAATCTCGGTGCCACCTACCTCGCCATTGAATTCCGATCCTGATGGACGGATTCATGGCCTCCAATTTCCATCTTATTTTTCTAGCCTTCCGCCTAGAGTCCAGATGGTCCCATCCGTGGTTCGAACCGTCAAGACGAATCTCGATGCCACCTCCCTCTCTTTTGAATTCCGATCTTGATGGATGGATTCACGGCCACCCATTTCCATCTCATTCTTCTCGACTACTATCTAGAGTCTCCTAGGTCCCTTCAACGGTTCGATCCATCAGGACGAATCTTGTTGCCACCACCCTCGCCATTGAATTCCGATCCTGTTGGACGAATTCATGGCCTCCCATTTCCATCTCATTTTTCTAGACTATCGCTTGGAGTCTAGATGGTCACATCTACGGTACGATCTGTCAAGACGAATCTCAGTGCCACCTCCCTCGCCTTTGAATTTCGAACTAGAAGGATGGATTCAAGGCCTCCCTTTTCCATCTCTTTTATCTAGACTACCGCTCGAAGTCTACTAGGTCCCATCCACTGTTCGATTCGTTAGCACGGGACTCGGTGCCACCTCCCTCACTTATGAATTCCGATCTTGATGGATTGACTCGAGGCCCCTAATTTCCATCTCATTTTTCTAAACTTCTGCCAGTAGTCAAGATTGTCCTTTCCGCGGTTCGAACCGTCAAGACGAATCTCGGTGCCACCTCCCTCACCGTTGAATTCCGATCCTAATGGTCAGATTCAAGGCCTCCCATTTCCATCTCATTTTTCTAGACTACCGCCCAGAGTCTAGATGGTCCCATGTGCGGTTCGATCCATCAGGACGAATCGCGGTGCCACCTCCCTTGCATATGAATTCTAATCCTGATGGAAGTATTGAAGGCATTTCTTCTCCATCTCAGTTTTCCAAACTACAATCTAGAGTCTAGATGGTCCCATCCGCGGTTTGATCCGTCAGGACGAATCTCGATGACACCTCCCTCACCTTTGAATTCCGATCCAGCTGGACGGATTCAAGGCCTCAAATTTCCATCTAACTTTTCTAGACTTCCACCTAGAGTCTAAATGGTCCCATTAGCGGTTCGATCCGTCAGGATGAATCTCGGTGCCACCACCCTCGCCTTTGAATTCCGATCCTGAAGGATGGAATCAGGGCCAACATTTTCCATCACATTTTTCTAGACAACCGCCTAGAGTCTAGATGGTCCCATCCGTGGTTCGATCTGTCAGGACGAATCTCGGTGCCTCCTCCCTTGCTGTTGAATTCAGATCTTGATGGATGGATTCAAGGCCTCCAATTTCCATCTCATTTTTCTAGACTACCACCTGGAGGCTAGATGGTCCCATCCACGATTCGAACTGTCAGGATGAATCTCGGTGCCACATCCCTCGCCTTTGAATTCAGATCTTGATGGTCGGATTCAAGGCCTCCCTTTTCCATCTCAAATTTAAAGATTACCGCCTGGAGTCGAGGTCGTCCCATTCGCGGTTCGATCTGTCAGGACGAATCTCGGTGCCACCTCCCTCGCCTTTGAATTCTGATCCTGATGGACGGATTCATGGCCTCCCTTTTCCATTTCATTTTTCAAGACTACCGCTTGAAGTCTTGATGGTCCCATCTGTGGTTTGATCCGTTAGGAAGAATCTCGGTGCCACCTCGCTCACCTTTGAATTCCGATCCTGATGGACGGATTCAAGGCCTCCTTGTTCGATCTCATTTTTCAAGACTACTGCCAGAAGTCTAGATGGTCCCATACGCAGTTCGATCCATTAGGACGAATGTCAGTGCCAACTCCCACACCATTCAATTCTGATACGGATGGGTGGATTGAAGCCCTCCCATTTCCATCTCACTTTTCTAGGCTGCAGCACGGAGTCTAGATGGTCCCATCCATAGTTCGATCCGTCAAGATGAATCTTGGTGCCACCACCATCGCCTTTGAATTACGGTCCAAATGGTTGGATTCAAGGCCTCCCATTTCCATCTCATTTTTCTAGACTATCGCCCAGAGTCTAGATGGTCCCATCTGCGGTTCGATCCATTTGGATGAATCTCGGTGCCACCTCCCTCGCCTTTGAATTCTGATCCTGATGGACAAATTCATGGCCTTTCTTTTGCATCTCTTTTTTCAAGACTTCGGCACGGAGTCTAGATGGTCCTATCCGCGGTACGAACCGTTAGGACGAATCTCAGTGCCACCTCCCACTCCATTGAAAACCGATCCTGATGGATGGATTCAAGGCCTCCCATTTCCATCTCATTTTCCTGGCTTCCGCCCAGAATCCTCTTTGTCCCATGCATGGCTCGATCCGTCCGGACGAATCTCAGTGCCACCTCCCTCCCCTTTGAATACTGATACTGATGGATGGATTCAAGGCCTCATTTTGCATCTAATTTCTCTAGACTTTCGCCTAGAGTATAGATGGTCCCATCTGCAGTTTGATCCGTCAAGATGAATCTCGGTGCTACCACCCTCGCCTTTGAATTCCAATCCTGAAGTATGGATTCACGGCCAACATTTTCCAACTCAAGTTTGTAGACAACCTCCTGGAGACTAGATGGTCCCATCTACGGTTTGATTCGTCAGGACGAATCTCAGTGCCTCCTCCCTTGCCTTTGAATTCAGATCTTGATGGACAGATTCGAGGCCTCCCATTTCGATCTCATTTTTCAAGGCTACCACCTAGAGTCTAGATTGTCTGATCCACAATTCGAACCGTCAGGACGAATCTCAGTGCCACCTCACTTGCCTTTGAATTCTGATCTTGATGGACGGATTCAAGGCCTCCCTTTTCCATCTCATATTACGAGACTACCGCCTGGAGTCTAGGTGGTCCCATTCGTGGTTCGATCCATCAGGACGAATCTCGATGCCACCTCCCTCGCCTTTGAATTCTGATCCAGATGGACAGATTCATGGCCACCCTTTTCCATCTCATTTTTCTAGACTACCGCCCAGAGTCTTGATGGTCCCGTCCGCGGTTCGATCCGTCAGGATGAATCTCGGTTCCACCTCGCTCACCTTTGAATTCCAATCCTATTGGACAGATTCAGGGCCTCCTTTTTCCATCTCATTTTTCTAGACTACCGCCTAGAGTCTAGATGGTCCCATCTGCGGTTCGTTCCATCAAGATGAATCTCGGTGCCACCACCATCGCCTTTGAATTCTGATCCTGATGGACGGATTCAAGGCCACCCCTTTCCATCTCATTTTCCTAGGCTACCACACGGTGTCTATATCGTCCCATCTGTAGTTCGAACCGTCAAGACGAATCATAGTGCCACCACCCTTGCCTTTGAATTCCTATCTTTACGAACGGATTCAAGGCCTCCCTTTTCCAACTCATTTTTCGTGACTACCGCCTTGAGTCAGGATGGTCCCATCCATGGTTCAATCCTTCAAGACGAATCCTGGTGCCACCATCCTCGCCTTTGAATTCTGATCCCGATGAATGGATTCAAGGCCTCCATTTTTCATCTCATTTTTATAGACTACTGGCTTGAGGCTGGATGGTCCCATTCGCGGCTCGATCCGTCTGAACGAATCTTGGTGCCACCTCACTCGCTTTTGATTTCCGATCCTGATTGTCGGATTCATGGCCTCCCTTTTCCATCTCATTTCTTTTGACTTCCGCCCGGAGTCTAGATGGTCCCATCCGCTGTTCGATGCGTCAGGATGAATCTCGGTGACTCCACCCTCACCTTCAAATTCTAATCTTGAAGGACCGTTTCAAGGCCTGCCTTTTCCATCTATTATTTCTGGACTGCCGTCTGGAGTCTAGATGGTCCCATCCATGGTTCGATCCGTCTGGATAAATCTCGGTGCCACCTCCCGCGCCTTCGAATTGTAATCCTGATGGGTGGATTCAAGGCCTCCCCTTTCCATCTCATTTTTCTAGGCTACCGCACGGAGTCTAGATGGTCACGTCCGTAGCTCAATCCGACAGGACGAATCTTGGTGCCACCACCCTCGCCTTTGAATTTTGATCCTGAAGGACAGATTCAAGGCCTCCCTTTTCCATCTCATTTTTCTAGACTACCACCTAGAGTCTAGATGGTCCCATCTGTGGTTCCATCCGTTTGGACGAATCTCAGTGCCACCACCCTCGCCTTTGAATTCCGATCCCGATGGATGGATTCAAGGCCTCCATTTTCCATCTCATTTTTCTTGACTACTGCCTTGAGTCTTGATGGTTCCATTCGTGGCTCGATCTGTCTGGACGAATCTCGGTGCCACCTCCCTCGCTTTTGAAATCTGTTATCGATTGTCGAATTCAAGGCCTCCCTTCTCCATCTCATTTTTTTAGACATCCGACCAGAGTCTAGATGGTCCCATCCGCAGTTCGATCCCTCAGGACAAATCACGGTGACACCTCCCTCGCCTTCGAATTCCAATCTTGAAGGACGATTTTAAGGTCTGCCTTCTCATATTTCTAGACTACCGCCTGGAGTCTAGATGGTACCATCCGCGGTTCGATCCGTTTGGACGAATCACGGTGCCACCACCCTCTCCTTTGATTTCCGATCCCAATGGATGGATTCAAGGCCTACCCATTCCATCTCATTATTCTAGGCTACCACACGGAGTCTAGATGGTCCCATCCATAGTTTGATCTGTCAAGACGAATCTTGGTGCCACCACCCTCGCCTTTGAATTCTGATCTTGAAGGACATATTCAAGTCCTCCTTTTTCCATCTCTTTTTTCTAGACTACCGCTCAGAGTCTGGATGGTCCCATCCACAGTTCGATCTGTCAGGACGAATCTCGGTGCCACCACCCTAGACGTTGAGTTCCGATATCGATGGATGGATTCAACGCCTCCATTTTCCATCTCATTTTTCTAGACTACTGCCCTAAGTCTTCATGGTCCCATTCGTGGTTAAATCCGTTAGGACAAATCTCGGTGCCACCTCGCTCACCTTTGAAATCCTATCCTGATGGATAGATTCACGGCCTCATTTTTCGATCTAATTTCTCTAGACTACCGCCTAGAGTCTAGATGTTCCCATCTGTGGTTCGATCCGTCAGGATGAATCTCAGTGCCACCACCATTGCCTTTCTGGACAACCACTCGGAGTCTAGATGGTCCCATCCGCTGTTCGATACGTCAGGATGAATCTGGGTGCCTCCGCCCTTGCCTTTGAATTCTGATGTTGATGGACGGATTCAAGGCCACCCATTTCCATCTCATTTTTCTAGACTACCGCCTAGAGTCTAGATGGTCCCATCCACGATTAGAACCGTCTGGATGAATCTCGATGCCACCACCCTCGCCTTTGAATTCCGATCTGGATGGATGGATTCAAGGCATCCAATTTCCTTCTCATTATTATTGACGTCTACCCAGGGCCTAGGTAGTCCCATCCACGGTTCGATCCCTCTAGAAGAATCTCAGTGCCACCAGCCTCGCCAATGAATTCTGATCTTGATGGATGGATTCGTGGACCCCCTTTTCCATCTCAATTTTCTAGACAACCGCCCGGAGTCTTGATGGTTCCATCCACAGTTCGATCAGTCAGGACGAATCTCGGTGCCACCTCGCTCACCTTTGAATTCCAATCCTAAAGGACGGATTCAGGGCCTCCCTGTTCTATCTCATTTTTCTAGACTACCTCACAATGTCTAGATGGTCCCATCTACGGTTCGATCCGTCTGGACGAATGTCGTTGCAACCTCCCTTATTTTTCCATCTAATTTCTCTAGGCTTCCGCCTAGAGTATAGATGGTCCCATTTGTGGTTTGATCCGTCAGGATGAATCTCGGTGCCACCATCCTCGCCTTTGAATTCCGATCATGATGGACAGATTCAAGGCCACCCCTTTCCATCTCATTTTTCTTGGCTACCTTACAGAGTCTTGATGGTCCCATCCGTAGTTCGATCAGTCAGGACGAATCTTGGTGCCACCACCCTCCCCTTCGAATTCCGATCATGACGAACGGATTCAAGGCCTCCCATTTCTGTCTCATTTTTCTTGACTACCACCCAGAGTCTGGATGGTCCCATCTGTGGTTCGATCCGTCATGACGATTCTCGGTGCCACCACCCTCGCCTTTGAATTTCGATCCCGATGGATGGATTGAAGGCCTCAATTTCCCATCTCAATTTTCTAGACTACTACCCGGAGTTTGGATGGTCCCATTCGCGATTCGATCCGTCTGGACGAATCTCAGGGCCACCTCCCTCGCTTTTGAATTCCGATCCTGATTGTCGGATACAAGGCCTCCCATTTCGATCTCATTTTTTTTGACTTCCGCCTGGAGTTTAGATGGTCTGATCTGCGATTCGAACCGTCAGCATGAATCTAGGTGACTCCTCCCTCACCTTCAAATTCCGATTTTGTAGGACTGTTTCATGGCCTGCTGTTTCCATCTCATATTTCTGGACTACCGCCTGAAGCTTAGATGGTCCCATCCGCGGTTCGATCCATCCAGACAAATCTCGATGCCACCTCCCTTGCCTTCAAATTCTAATCTTGATGGGTGGATTCAAGGCCTCCCCTTTCCATCTCATTTTTCTAGGCTACCGCACGGAGTCTAGATGGTCACATCCGTAGTTCGATTCAATAGGACGAATCTTGGTGCCACCACCCTCGCCTTTGAATTCTGATCTTGATGGACAGATTCCAGGCCTCCCATTTCCATCTCATTTTTCCAGACTACTTCCTAGAGTCGAGATGGTCCCATTTGCGGTTCGATCCGTTAGGACGAATCTCAATGCCACGACCCTCGCCTTTGAATTCCTATCTCGAAGGTTTGATTCAAGGCCTCCATTTTCCTTCTCATTGATCTAGACTACTACCATGAGTCTTGATGGTCCCAATCACGGTTCGATCTGTCTGGACGAATCTTGGTGCCACCTCCCTCGCTTTTGAATTCCGATATTGATTGTCGAATTCAAGGCCTCCCTTTTCCATCTCATTTTTTTAGACTTCCGCCCGAAGTCTATATGGTCCCATTCGTGGTTCGATCCCGTAGGACAAATCTCAGTGACACCTACCTCACCTTCAAATTCCAATCTTGAAGGATAGTTTCAAGGCCTGCCTTTTCCATCTTTTATTTCTGGACTACCGCCTGGAGTCTTGATGGTCCCAACCATGGTTTGATCTGTCTGGACGAATCTCGGTGCCACCTCCCTCGCCTTCGAATTCTTATCCTGATGGACATATTCAAGCCCTCCCATTTCCATCTCACTTTAGTAGGCTACCGCATGTTGTCTATATGGTCCCATCTGTAGTACGATCCGTCTGGACGAATCTCGGTGCCACCTCCCTCGCTTTTGAATTCCGATCCTGATTGTCGGATTCAAGGCCTCCGTTTTCCATCTCATTTTTTTGACTTCTGCTCGAAGTCTAGATGGTTCCATCTACAGTTCGATCTGTTTGGACGAATCTCGGTGACTCCTCCCTCACCTTCGAATTCTGATCTTGAAGGACGGTTTCAAGGCCTGCCTTTTCCATCATATATTTCGGGACTATCGCTTGGAGTCGAAATGGTCCCATCTGCGGTTCGATCCATCTGGACAAATCTCGGTGCCACCTCCCTCGCATTCGAATTCTGATCCCGATGGGTGGATTCAAGGCCACCCATTTCCATCTCATTTTTCTAGGCTACAGCATGGAGTCAAGGTGGTCCCATCCGTAGTTCTATCCGTTAGGACAAATCATTGTGCCACCACCCTCGCCTTTGAATTCTTATCTTGAAGGATAGATTCAAGGCCTCCCTTTTCCATCCCATTTTTCTAGACTACCGCCTAGTGTCTAGATGCTCCCATCTACGGTTTGATCCGTTAGGACGAATCTCAGTGCCACCATCCTCGCCTTTGAATTGCGATCCTAATGGATGGATTCCATGCCTCCATTTTCCATCCCATATTTCTATATTACTGCCTTGAGTCTTGATGGTCCCATTCGTAGTTCGATCCGTCTGAACGAATCTTGGTGCCACATCCCTTGCTTTTGAATTTCGATATTGATTGTCGAATTCAAGGCCTCATTTTTCCATCTAATTTTTTTAGACTTCCACCCAAAGTCTAGATGGTCCCATCTGCAGTTCGATCCCTCAAGACAAATCTCGGTGACACCTCCATCACCTTCGAATTCCAATCTTGAAGGACAGTTTCAAAGCCTGCCTTCTCATATTTCTAGACTACCGCCTGGAGTCTAAATGGTCCCATCTGCTGTTTGATCCGTCAAAACGAATCTCGGTGCCACCTCCCTCACCTTCGAATTCCGATCCCAATGGACAGATTAAAGGCCTCCCCTTTCCATCTCATTATTCTAGGCTACCACACGGAGTCTAGATGCTCCCATCCATAGTTTGATCTGTCAAGACGAATCTTGGTGCCACCACCCTTGCCTTTGTATTCCGATCTTGAAGGACATATTCAAGGCCTCCCTTTTCCATCTCATTTGTCTAGACTACCACCCTGAGTGTAGATGGTCCCATCCATAGTTCGATCCATCTGGACGAATCTTGGTGCCACCACCCTAGCCCTTGAATTCTGATCCCGATGGATCGATTCAAGGCCTCCATTTTCCATCTCATTTTTCTAGACTACTGCCCTGACTCTTGATGGTCCCATTCGTGGTTCGATCCGTTAGGACGAGTCTAGGTGCCACCTCGCTCACCTTTGAAATCTTATCCTGATGGACGGATTCACGGCCACATTTCTCCCTCTAATTTCTCTAGACTACCGCCGAGAGTCTAGTTGGTCCCATCCGTCGTTTGATCCGTTAGGATGAATCTCAGTGCCCCCACCCTCGCCTTTGAATTCCGATCCTGAGGGATGACTTCGTGGCCAACTTTTTCCATGTCATTTTTCTGGACAACCTCTTGGAGTCTAGATGGTCCCATCTGCTGTTCGATCCATCAGGATGGATCTCGGTGCCTCCGACCTTGCCTTTGAATTCTGATCTTGATTGATGGATTCAAGGCCACCCATTTCCATCTCATTTTTCTAGACTACTGCCTAGAGTCTAGATGGTCCCATCCATGGTTCAAACTGTCAGGATTAATCTCGATGCCTCCACCCTCGCCTTTGAATTCCGATCTGTATGGATGTATTCATGGCATCCTGTTTCCTTCTCATTTTTATTGACTTCCGCCCAGAGCCTAGGTAGTCCCATCCACGGTTCGATCCCTCTGGACGATTCTCGGTGCCACCATCCTCGCTTATGAATTCCGTTCCTGATGGACGGATTCGAGGACCCCCTTTTCCATCTCATTTTTCTAGACCACCGCTCGGTGTCTAGATGGTCCCATCCACCATTTGAACCGTTTGGATGAATCTCGGAGCCACCTCCCTTGCCTTTGAATTGTGATCTTGTTGGACGGATTCATGGCCTCCCTTTTCCATCTCATTTTTCTAGACTATCGCACAGAGTCTTGATGGTCCCATCCATAGTTTGATCCGCTAGGACGAATCTCGATGCCACCACCCTCGCTCTTGAGTTCCGATCCAAATGGATGGATTCAAGGCCTCCATTTTCCATCTCATTTTTCTAGACTACCGCCTGGTGTCTAGATGGTCCCTACCACGGTTCAATCCATTACGCCGAATCACCACGTCCCTCGCCCTTGAAATAAAATCATGATGGATGGATTCAAGGCCTCCCCTTTCCATCTCAATTTTCTAGGCTATCACACGGAGTCTAGATGGTCCCATCCCAAGTTCGATCCTCTAGGACGAATCTAGGTGCCATCACCCTCACCATTGAATTCCAATCTTGTAGGATGGATTGAAGGCCTCCCTCTTCCATCTAATTTTTCTAGACTACGGCACAGAGTTAAGATGGTCCATTCTGCAGTTCAATCTGTTAGGACGAATCTCAGTGCCACCACCCTCGCCTTTGAATTCTGATCCCAATGGATGGACTCAAGGCTTCCATTTTCCATCTCATTTTTCTAGACTACAGGCCCTAGTCTAGATGGTCCCATTCTCTGTTTGATCCGTCTACGTGAATCTCGGTGCCACCTCCCTCGCTTTTGAGTTCCGATCCTGATTGACAGATTCAAGGCCTCCCATTTCCAACTCATTTTTTTAGACTTCTGCCTAAAGTCGAGGTGGTCACATCAACGGTTTGATCCATCAAGATGAATCTTGGTGACACCTCTCTCTTCTTTGAATTCCAATCCCTAAGGACGGATTCAACGCCTTCCTTTTCCATCTCAATTTTCTAGTCAACCGCCCATAGTCAAGATGGTCCCAACCGAAGTTCGATCCGTCAGGACCAGTCTCAGTGCCCACCCACGCCTTTGAATTCAGATCCTGAAGGACAGATTCAAGGCCAACATTTTCCATCTTGTTTTTCTAGACAACCGCCCGGAGTATAGATGGTCCCATCTGTTGTTCGATCCGTCAGGATGAATCTCGGTGCCTCCTCCCTTACCTTTGAATTCAGATCTTGATGGACGGATTCAGGGCCTCCCATTTCCATCTCATTTTTCAGGACTACCGCCTGGAGTCTAGATGGTCCCATCCACGGTTCGAACCGTCAGGACGAATCTCGGTGCCACCTCATTCGCCTTTGAATTTAGATCTTGATGGACGGATTCAAGGCCTCCAATTTCCATCTCATTTTTCTTGACTTCTGCCGTAGTCTAGATGAATCTCAGTGCCACCTCTGTCACCTTTGTATTTCGATCCTGATGGACGTAATCAAGGCCTCCCAATTCCATCTCATTTTTCTAGACTTCCGCCCATAATCTAGATGGACCCATCCGTGGTTCGATCCATCTAGTCGAATCTCGGTGCCACCCCCCTCGCCTTTGTTTTTCGATCATGATGGATGGATTCAAGGCCTCATTTTTCCATCTAATTTCTCTAGACTACCGACCAGAGTCTAGATGCTCCAATCCGCGGTTCTATCCATCAGGACGAATCTCTATGCAAACTCCCTCACCTTTGAAATCCGATCGTGAAGGACGAAATCATGGCCCCCATTTTCCATCTCATTTTTCTAGACTACCATCTGGACTCTAGATGGTCCCATCTACAGCACATTCTATTAGGACGAATCTCGATGCCACCTCCCTTGCCTTTGAATTCTTATCCTGAAGGATGGATTCAAGGTCTACATTTTCCATCACAATTTCTAGACTACCACCTGGAGTTTAGATGGTCGCATTCGCGGTTTGATCTGTCAGGACGAATATCGGTTCAACCTCCCTTGCCTTTGAATTTTGATCTTGATGGACGGATTCAAGGCCTCCAATTTCCATCTCAATTTTCTAGACTATCACCTGCAGTCTAGATGGTCCCACACATGGTACGATCCGTTAGGATGAATCTCTGTGCAACCACGCTCGCCTTTGAACTTCGATCCTGATGGACGAATTCATGGCCTCCCATTTTACATATCATTTTTCTAGACTACTGCCCTGAGTTGTGATTGTCCCTTTTGCGGTTCGATCCGTTGGGAAGAATCTTAGTGCCACCTCCCTCGCTTTTGAATTCCTATCCTAATTGATGGATTCAAGGCCTCCCTTTTCCATCTCATTTTTTTTGACTTCCGCCCGTAGTCTAGATGGTCCCATTCGTGGTTCGGTCCTTCAAGACGAATCTCGGTGAAACCTCCCTCGCCTTTGAATTCCGATCTTGATGGACAGATACAAGGCCTCCCATTTCCATCTCATATTTCTAGACTACCTCCTGGAGTCAAGATGGACCCATCCATGATTCGATCCGTAAGAATGAATCTCGGTGCCACCACCCTCGCCTTTGAGTTTCGATCCTGATGGACGGCTTCAAGGCCTCCCATTTCCATCTGATTTTTCTTGACTACCGCCCAGAGTCTAAATGGTCCCATCCGCGGTTCTATCCGTATGGACAAATCTCGATGCCACATCCCTCGTCTAAGAATTCCTATCCTGATGGATGGATTCAAGGACCCCAATTTCCGTCTCATTTTTTTAGACTACCGCACGGTGTCCAGATGGTCCCCTCCGAAGTTCGAACCGTCAAGACAAATCTCGGTTCCACCTCACTTGCCTTTGAATTCTGATCCTGATGGATGGATTCATGGCCATTCTTTTCCTTCTCATTTTCGAGGCTTCTGCCTAAAGTCTAGATGGTCCCATCTGTAGTTCGTTCTGTCTGGATGAATCTCGGTGCCACCTCCCTCGTCGTAGAATTCCTATCCTAATGGATGGATACAAGGCCACCAATTTCCATCTCATTTTTCTTGACTTCTGCTTGGAGTCTAGATGGTCCCATCCGCGGTTCGAACCGTCAAGACGAATCTCGATGCCACCACCCTCACCTTTGAATTCCGATCCTGATGGACGGATTCAAGGCCTCCCATTTCCATCTCATTTTCCTGGACTATCGCCCGTAGTCCACTAGGTCCCATCCTTGGTTCGATCTGTGATAGAACCTCGGTGCCACGTCCCTCGACTTTGAATTCCGATCCTAATGGATGGATTGAAGGCCTCATTTTCCCGTCTAATTTCTCAAGACTTCCGCCCAGAGTCGAAATGATCCCATCTGCGGTTCGATCCGTCAGGATGAATCTCGGAGCCACCACCCTCGCATTTGAATTCCGATTCTGATGGATGGATTCAAGGCCAACATTTTCCATCTCATTTTTCTAGACAAACGCCCAGAGTCTAGATGGTCGCATCTGCTGTTCGATCTGTCAGGGAGAATCTCGGTGCCTCCTCCCTTGCCTTGAATTCATATCTTGATGGACGGATTCAATGTCTCCAATTTCCATCTCGTTTTTCTAGACTACCGCCTGGAGTCTAGATGGTCCCATCCACGGTTCGAACCGTCAGGATGGATCTTGGTGCCACATCCCTCGCCTTTGAATTCTGATCTTGATGGGCGGATTCAAGGCCTCCCATTTCCACCTTATATTTCTAGACTACCGCATGGACTCTTTGTGGTCCCATTTGTAGTTCGATCCGTCTGGTAGAATCTTGGTGTCACCTCCCTCGCCTTTGAATTCCGATCTTGATGGATGGATTCTAGGCCTCTTTTTTCAATCTAATTTCTCTAGACTACAGCCCAGAGTCTAGCTCGTCCCTTCCATATTTCGATCCATCAGGATGAATCTCGGTGCCACCACACTCTCCTTTGAATTCCTATCCTAATGGATGGATTCGTGGCCTTCATTTTCCATCTCGTTTTTCTAGACAACTGCTTGGATTCTAGATGGTCCCATCAGCAGTTCGATCCATCAGGACGAATCTCATGGCCTCCACCCTTGCCTTTGAAATCTGATCTTGATGGAGGGATTCAAGGCCTCCCATTTCCATCACATTATTCTAGACTTCCGCCTGGACTCTAGGTGGTCCCATCCATGGTACGAACCGTCAGGACGAATATCGGTGCCACCTCCCTCGCCTTCGAATTCCGATCCAGATGGATAGATTCAAGGCCTCCCTATTCCATCTCATATTTATAGACTACCGCCTCGAGTCTAGCAGGTGCTTTTCGCGATTCGATTCGTCAGGACGAATCTCGGTGCCACCGCCCTCTCCTTTGAATTCCGATCTTGATGGACAGATTCATGGCCTACTATTTCCATCTCATTTTTCTAGACAACCGCCTAGTGTCAACTATATCCCATCAACAGTTCGATCTAATAGGACGAATCTCGGTGCCACCACCCTTGCCTTTGAAATCCTATCCTAATGGACGGATTCAAGGCCTCACATTTCCATCTCATTCATCTGGACAATTGCCCAAAGTCTAGCTGGTCCCATTCACGGTTCGATCCACCAAGATGAATCTCTGTGCCACCTCCCTCTCCTCTGAATTCCGATCTTGATGGACGGATTCAAGGCCTCCAATTTCAATCTCATTTTTCTAGACTACCGCCCGGAGTCTAGCTGGTCCCATTTGCGGTTCCATCCATCAAGACGAATCTCGGTGCCACCTCCCTCTCCTTTGAATTCTGATCCTGATGGACGGATTCATGGCCTCCCATTTCCCTTTCATTTTTCTTGACTACCGTACGGAGTCTAGATGGTCCAATCCATAGTTTCATCCGCTAGGACGAATCTCGATGCCACTTGCCTCGCCCTTGAGTTCCGATCCAGATGGATAGATTCAAGGCCTCCATTTTCCATCTCATTTTTCTAGACAATCGCCTAGAGTCTAGTTGGTCCCATTCGCGGTTCGATCCGTCAAGACGAATCTCAGTGCCACCTCCCTCTCCTTTGAATTCTAATCCTGATGGATGGATTCATGGCCTCCCATTTCCATCTCATTTTTCTAGATTACCGCCCAGACTCTACTTGGTCCCATCCACGGTTCGATCCGTCTGGACGAATCTCGGTGCCACCTCCCCCGCCTATGTATTCCGATCCTGATGGATGGATTGAAGGCCTCCCATCTCTATCTCAATTTTCTAGACAACCTAGCAGAATCTTGATTGTCCCATCCGTGGTTCGATTCGTCAGGACGAATCTCCTTGCCACCACGCACGCCTTTGAACTCCGATCATGATGGATGTATTCATGGCCTCCCTTTTCCATCTCATATGTCCAGACTACCGCCAGGAGTCTAGATGGTCCCATCCACGGTTCGATCCTTTAGGACGAATCTCGGTGCCACCTTCCTCGCCTTTGAATTCTGATCCTGATGGATGGATTCTAGGCCTCCAATTTCCATCTCATTTTTCTTGACTTCCATCTGTTGTCTAGATGGTCCCATCAGCAGTTCAAACAGTCTGGATGAATCTCTGTGCCACCTCTATCGCCTTTGTATTTCGATCTTGATGGACGTATTCAAGGCCTCCCAATTCTATCTCATTTTTCCCGACTACCTCGCATAGTCTAGATGGTCCCATGCATGGTTCGATCCATCTAGTCGAATCTCGGTGCCACCTCCCTCGCCTTTGTATTTCAATCCTGATGGATGGATTCAAGGCCTCATTTTTCCATCTAATTTCTCTAGACTACCGACCATAGTCTAGATGTTCCAATCTGTGGTTCGATCTATCGGGACGAATCTCTATGCAACCTCCATCACCTTTGAAATCCGATCCTGAAGGACGGAATCATGGCTCCCATTTTCCATCTTACTTTTCTAGACTACCGCCTAGACTCTAGATGGTCCCATCTGCAGCACATTCTGTTAGGACGAATCTCGGTGCCACCTCCCTTGCCATTGAATTCTTATCCTGAAGGATGGATTCAAGGTCTACATTTTCCATCACATTTTTCTAAACTACCACTTGGAGTCTTGATGGTCCCATTCGTGGTTCGATCTGTCAGGACGAATATCGGTGCCTCCTCCCTTGCCTTTGAATTCTGATCTTGATGGATAGATTCAACGCCTGCCATTTCCATCTCATTTCTCTAGACAATCTCCTACAGTCCAAATGGTCCCAGACATGGTATGATTTATTAGGGCGAATCTCAGTGCCACCATGCTTGCCTTTGAACTCCGATCCTAATGGAAGAATTCAAGGCCTCCCATTTTCCATCTCATTTTTCTAGACCACTGCCTTGAGTCGTGATTGTCCCATTCGTTGTTCGATCCGTCCGGAAGAATCTTAGTGCCACCACCCTCCCTTTTGATTTCCTATCCTAATTGAGGGATTCGAGGCATCCCTTTTCAATCTCATATTTCTAGACTACCGTCTTGAGTCAAGATGGACCCATCCACCTCCCTTGCCATTGAATTCTGATCCAGATGGACGGATTCAAGGCCTTCAATTTCCATCTTATCTTTCTTGACTTCCGCTAGGAGTCTAAATGGCCCAATCCGTGGATCGAACCGTCACGACGAATCTCGGTGACACCTCTCTCGCCTATGTATTCTGATCCTGATGGATGGATTCAAGGCCTCATTTTTCCATCTAATTTCTCTAGACTACCGACCATAGTCTAGATGCTCCAATCCGTGGTTCGATCTGTCAGGACGAATCTCTATGCAACCTCCATCACCTTTGAAATCCGTTCCTGAAGGATGGAATCATGGTCCCCATTTTCCATCTTATTTTTCTAGACTACCGCCTAGACTCTAGATGGTCCCATCTGCAACACATTCTGTTAGGATGAATCTTGGTGCCACCTCCCTTGCCATTGAATTCTTATCCTGAAGGATGGATTCAAGGTCTACATTTTCAATCACATTTTTCTAAACTACCACCTGGAGTCTAGATGGTCCCATATCGGTTCCTCCTCCCTTGCCTTTGAATTCTGATCTAGATGGACAGATTCAACGCCTCCCATTTCTATCTCATTTCTCTAGACAATCTCCTGCAGTCCAGATGGTCCCACACATGGTATGATTTATTAGGGCGAATCTCAGTGCCACCATTGTTGCCTTTGAACTCCGATCCTGATGTACGAATTCAAGGCCTCCCATTTTCCATCTCATTTTTCTCGACTACTGCCCTGAGGATCCGTCCGGAAGAATCTTAGTGCCACCACCCTCGCTTTTGAATTCCTACCCTAATTGACGGATTCGAGGCATCCCTTTTCAATCTCATATTTCTAGGCTACCGTCTTGAGTCAAGATGGACCCATCCACGATTCGATCCGTCATGTTTATTCTCGGTGCCACCTCCCTTGCCTTTGAATTCTGATACTGATGGACGGATTCAAGGCCTTCCTTTTCAATCTCATTTTTCTAGACTACCGCCTAGAGTCTAGATGGTCCCATCCGTAGTTCGATCCGACAGGACGAATCTGGGTGCCACCTCCCATGCCTTTGAATTTCGATCCTTTTGGATGGATTCAAGGCCTCCTATTTCAATCTCATTTCTCTAGACTACTGCCTGGAGTCTTGATGGTCCCATCCGTGGTTCGATCCGTTAGGATGAATCTCGGTGCCACCTCCCTCACCATTGAATTCTGATCCAGATGGACGGATTCAAGGCCTCCAATTTCCATCTTATTTTTCTTGACTTCCGCCCGGAGTCTAAATGGCCCCATCCGTGGATCGAACCGTCAGGACGAATCTCAGTGACACCTCTCTCGCCTTTGAATTCCGATCTTGAAGGACGGATACAAGGCCTCCCATTTCCATCTCATAATTCTAGACTACCTCCTGGAGTAAAGATGGTTCCATTCGCGGTTCGATCCGTCTGGTCGAATCTCGACGCCACCTCCCTCGCCTTTGAATTCCGATCCTGATGGACGGATTCAAGGCCTCCCATTCCAATCTCATTTTTATAGACTAACGCCTGGAGTTTAGATGGTCCCAACCGTGGTTCGATCCATCAGGACAAATATTTGTGCAACCTCCCACGCCATTGAATTCTGATCCTGATGGATGGATTCAAGGCCTTTATTTTCCATCTCATTTCTCTAGACTACCGCCTAGATTATAGATGGTCCCATTCGTAGTTCGATTCGACAGGACGAATCTCGGTGCCACCTCACTAGCCTTTGAATTCTGATTCTGATGGATGGATTCAAGGCCTCCTATTTCTATCTCATTTCTCTAGACTACTGCCCGGAGTCTAGATGGTCCCATCCGTGGTTTGATCCGTCAGGACAAATCTCGGCGCGACCACCCTCGCCTTTGAATTCCGATCCTGAGGGACAGTTTCAACGCCTTTCTTTTCCTTCTCAATTTTTTAGACTACTGCCTCTAGTCTAGATGGTCCCATCCACAGTTCGATCTAACATGATGAATCTCGGTGCCACCTTCCTCGCCATTGAATTCCGATCCTGATGGATGGATTCAAGGCCTCCAATTTCCCTCTTGTTTTTCTAGACATCCGTCTAGAGTCTAGATGGTCCCATCTGCGGTACGAACCGTCAAGACAAATCCTGGTTCCACCTCCTTCTCCATTGAATTCCGATCCAGATGGACGGATTCAATGCCTCCCATTTCCAACTCAGTTTTCTCGACTACCGCCTGGAGTCTACTAGGTCCCATCCACGGTTCGATCCGTCACGACGAATCTTGGTGATACCACCCTCGCCACTGAATTCTGATCCTAATGGATGGATTCAAGGCCTCCTATTTCCACCTTATCATTCTAGACTACCACTGGGAATCTAGATGGTCCCATCCGCGGTTTGATCCGTCAGGACGAATCTCAGTGCCACCTCCCTCGCCATTGATTTCCGATCCTGATGGATTAATTCAGGGCCTCCTATTTCTAACTCATTTATCTAGACTACTGCCCATAGTCAAGGTGGTCCCATCCACGGTTCGATCTGTCAGGATGAATCTCGGTGCCACCACCCTTGCCTTTGAATTCCGATCTTGATGGATGGTTTCAACACCTTTCTATTCCTTCTCATTTTTCTAGACTACCACCTAGAGTATTGATGGTCCCATCCGCGATTCGATCTGACATGAGGAATCTCTGTGCCACCTCCATTGCCATTGTATTTAGATCCTGATGGACAGATTCAAGGCCTCCAATTTCCATCTTATTTTTCTAGACTTCTGTCCAGATTGTAGATGGTCCCATCCGCGGTTCGAATTGTCAAGGCGAATCACGGTGCCACCTCCGTCTCCATTGAATTCCGATCCTGATGGATGGATTCAAGGCCTCCCATTTCCATCTAGTTTTTCTCGACTACTGCCCGGAGTCTACTAGGTCCCATGCACGGTTCGATCCGTTAGGACTAATCTCGATGCCACCACCCTTGCCACTGAATTCAAATCCTGATGGACAGATTCATGGCCTCCCATTTCCATCTCATTTTTCTAGACTACCGCCTCGAGTCTAGATGGTCCCATCTGTGGTTCGATCCATCAGGAAAAATCTTGGTGCCACCTCCCTCGCCTTCGATATCCGAACCAGATGGATTGATTCAAGGCCTCCCTTTTCCCTCTCTTTTATCTAGACTACCGCTCGGAGTCTACTAGGCCCCATCCATGGTTCGATTGGTCAGCACAAAACTCAGTTCCACCTCCCTCGCCTAGGCATTCTGATCCTGATGGATAGATTCGAGGCCCCCGATTACCATCTCATTTTTCTAGACTTTCACTTAGAGTCAAGATTGTCCCATCTATAGTTCGAAATGACCGACGAATCTCGGTGCCACCTCCCTCGCCATTGAATTCTGATCCTAATGGTCAGATTCAAGGCCTCCCATGTCCATCTCAATTTTGTAGACTACCGCCTAGAGTCAAGATGGACCCATCCGTGATTCGATCCGTCAAGTCGATTCTTGGTGCCACATCCCTCGTCTTTGAAATTCGATCCCGATGGACGGATGCAAGGCCTCCCATTTCAATCTCATTTTTCTAGACTACCGCCAGGAGTCTAGATGGTCCCATCCGTAGTTCGATCCGTAAGGACGAATCTCGGTGCCACCTTCCTCGCCATTGAATTCCGATTCTGATGGAAGGATTCTGGGCCTTTCTTTTCGATCTCATTTTTCTAGACTACCGCCTTGAGTCTAGACGGTCCCATCCGCAGTTCTATCCGACAAAACGAATCTCAGTGGCACCACGGCTCGAATCCACCAAAAATCTAGATGGTCCCATCCGCGGTTCGATCCATCAGGACGTATCGCGGTGCCACCTCCCTCACCATTGTATTCTGATCCTAACGGACGGATTCAATTCCATTCTTCCCCTTCTCATTTTTCGAGACTACAACCTACAATCTAGATGGTCCCATCCGTAGATCGATCTGTCAGGAATAATCTTGGTGCCACCTCCCTCACCTTTTAATTCCGATACGGATAGACGGATTCAAGGCCTCCAATTTCCATCTTATTTTTCGTGACTTCCACCCAGAGTTAAGATGTTCCATCTGTGGTTCGAACCGTCAAGACGAATCTCAGTGCCACGACCCACTCCTTTGAATTCCGATCCTGATGGACAGATTCAAGGCCTCCCATTTCCATCTCAATTTTCTAGACTACCACCTGGAGTCTATTAGGTCCCATCCATGGTTCGATCCGTCAGGATGAATCTTGGTGCCACCTCCCTCACCTTTGAATTCCTGTCTAGATGGATGGATTCATGGCCTCATTTTTCCTTATAATTTTTCTAGACTACCGCCCAGAGTCTAAATGGTTCCATCTGTGGTTCGATCCGTCAAGAAGAATCTCGGTGCCACCACCATCGCCTTTGAATTCCGATACTAAAGGATGGAATCAAGGCCAACACTTTCCATCTCATTTCTCTAGACAACCGCCCGGAGTCTAGATGGCCCCATCCGTGGTTCGATCAGTCAGGACGAATCTCAGTGCCTCCTCCCGTGCCATTGAATTCAGATCATGATGGAAGGATTCAAGGCCACCCATTTACATCTCATTTTTCAAGACTACCACCTGGTGTCTAGATGGTCCCATCCACGGTTCGAACCGTCAGGACGAATCTCGGTGCCACCTCCCTTGCCTTTGAATTCAGTTCTTGATGGACGGATTCAAGGTCTCCCTTTTCCATCCCATATTACAATACTACCACCTGGAGTCTAGGCGGTCCCGTTCGCGTTTCCATCAGTTAGGAAGAATCTCGGTGCCACCTCCCTCACCATTGAATTCTGATCCTGATGGACGGATTCAAGGCCTCCAATTTCCCTCTTATTTTTCTAGAATTCCGTCCGGAGTCTAGATGGTCCCATCTGCGGTACGAACCATCAAGACGAATCCCGGTGCCGCCTCCTTCTCCATTGAATTCTGATCATGATGGACGGATTCAAGGCCTCCTATTTCCATCTTATCTTTCTAGACAACCACCGGGAGTCTAGATGGTGCCATCCGCGGTTTGATCCGTCAGGACGAATCTCGATGCCACCTCCCTCGCCATTGATTTCCGATCCTGATGGATTGATTCAGGGCCTCCTATTTCTAACTCATTTATCTTGACTACTGCCCATAGTCTAGATGGTCCCATCCCCGGTTCGATCTGTCAGGACGAATCTCGGTGCCACCACCCTAGCCTTTGAATTCCAATCCTGATGGATGGTTTCAATGCCTTTCTATTCCTTCTCAATTTTCTAGACTACCACCTAGAGTATTGATGGTCCCATCCGCGGTTCGATCTGACATGAGGAATCTCTGTGCCACCTCCCTTGCCATAGAATTTAGATCCTGATGGACGGATTCAAGGCCTTCAATTTCCTTCTTATTTTTCTAGACTTCTGTCCAGATTCTAGATGGTCCCATCCGCGATCCGAATCATCAAGATGAATCACAGTGCCACCACCCTCTCCATTGAATTTCGATCCTGATGGATGGATTCAAGGCCTCCCATTTCCATCTCATTTTTCTCGACTACTGCCCGGAGTCTACTAGGTCCCATCCACGGTTCGATCCGTTAGGACTAATCTCGGTGCCACCACCCTCGCCACTGAATTCCAATCCTGATGGACGGATTAATGGCCTCCCATTTCCATCTCATTTTTCTAGACTACCGCCTCGAGTCTAGATGGTCCCATCTATGGTTCGATCCGTCAGGACAAATCTCAGTGCCACCTACCTCGCCTTTGAATTCGGAACCAGATGGACGGATTCAAGGCCTCCCTTTTTCCTCTCTTTTATCTAGACTACCGCTCGGAGTCTACTAGGTCCCATCCATGGTTCGTTTGGTCAGCACAAAACTCAGTTCCACCTCCCTCGCCTAGGAATTCTGATCCTGATGGACGAATTCGAGGCCCCCGATTACCATATCATTTTTCTAGACTTTCGCCTAGAGTCAAGATGGTCCCATCCACAGTTTGAAACGTCCGACGAATCTCGGTGCCACCTCCCTTGCCATTGAATTCTGATCCTAATGGTCAGATTCATGGCCTCCCATGTCCATCTCATTTTTCTAGACTACCGCCTAGAGTCAAGATGGACCCATTCGTGATTCGATCCGTCAGGTCGATTCTCGGTGCCACCTCCCTCGTCTTTGAATTTCAATCCCGATGGACGGATGCAAGGCCTCCCATTTCAATCTCATTTTTCTAGACTACCGTCTGGAGTCTTGATGGTCCCATCTGCGGTTCGATCCGTAAGGACGAATCTCGGTGCCACCTTCCTCGCCATTGAATTCTGATCCTGATGGAAGGATTCTGAGTCTTTCTTTTCCATCTCATTTTTCTAGACTACCTCCTTGAGTCTAGATGGTCCAATCTGCAGTTCTATCCGACAAAACAAATCTCAGAGGCACCACGGTTCGAATCCACCTAGAATCTAGATGGTCCCATCCGCGGTTCGATCCATCAGGACGTATCGCGGTGCCACCTCCCTCACCATTGTATTCTGATCCTGATGGACGGATTCAATTCCTTTCTTCCCCATCTCATTTTTCTAGACTACAACCTAGATTCTTGATGGTCCCATCCGTAGATCGATCTGTTAGGACGAATCTCGGTGCCACCTCCCTCAACTTTGAATTCCGTTTCGGATGGACGGATTCAAGGCCTCCAATTTCCATCTTATTTTTCTTGTCTTCCGTCCAGAGTTAAGATGGTCCCATCAACGGTTCAAACAGTCAAGACGAATCTCGGTGCCACATCCCACTGCTTTGAATTCCGATCCTGATGGACGGATTTAAGGCCTCCCATTTCCATCTCAATTTTCTAGACTACCACCTGGAGTATATTAGGTCCCATCCATGGTTTGATCCGTCTGGATGAATCATGGTGCCACCTCCCTCACCTTTGAATTCCTGTCTAGATGGACGGATTCATGGCCTCATTTTTCCTTATAAATTTTCTAGACTACCACCCAGAGTCTAAATGGTTCCATCTATGGTTCGATCCGTCAAGAAGAATCTCGGTGCCACCACCCTCGCCTTTGAATTCCGATACTAAAGGATGGAATCAAGGCCAACACTTTCCATCTCATTTCTCTTGACAACCGCCCGAAGTCTAGATGGCCCCATCCGTGGTTCGATCAGTCAGGACAACTCTCGGTGCCTCCTCCCGTGCCATTGAATTCAGATCATGATGGAAGGATTCAAGGCCACCCATTTACATCTCATTTTTCAAGACTACCACCTGGTGTCTAGATTGTCCCATCCACGGTTCGAACCATCAGGACGAATCTCGGTGCCACCTCCCTTGCCTTTGAATTCAATTCGTGATGGATGGATTCAAGGCCTCCCTTTTCCATCCCATATTACAAGACTACCACCTAGAGTCTAGGTGGTCCCATTCGTGTTTCAATCAGTTAGGAAGAATCATGGTGCCACCTCCCTCGCCATTGAATTTCAATCCTGATGGACAGATTCAAGGCCTCCAATTTCCCTCTTATTTTTCTAGACTTCCGTCCGAAGTCTAGATGGTCCCATCTACGGTATGAACCGTCAAGACGAATCCCTGTGCCGCCTCCTTCTCCATTGAATTCCGATCCAAATGGACGAATTCAAGGCCTCCCATTTCCAACTCAGTTTTCTCGACTACCGCTCGGAGTCTACTAGGTCCCATCCACGGTTCGATCCATCACGACGAATCTTGGTGCCACCACCCTCGCCACTGAATTCCAATCCTGATGGATGGATTCATGGCCTCCCATTTCCATCTCATTTTTCTAGACTACCGCCTCAAGTCTAGATGGTCCCATCTGTGGTTCGATCCGTCAGGACAAATCTCAGTGCCACCTCCCTTGCCTTTGAATTCCGAACCTGATGGATGGATTCAAGGCCTCTCTTTTTCCTCTCTTTTATCTAGACTACCGCTCGGAGTCTACTAGGTCCCATCCATGGTTCGATTGGTCAGCACAAAACTCAGTTCCACCTCCCTCGCCTAGGAATTCTGATCCTGATGGACGGATTCGAGGCCCCCGATTACCATCTCAATTTTTTAGACTTTCACCTAGAGTAAAGAAGGTCCCATCCGCAATTCGAAACATCCGATGAATCTCGGTGCCACCTCCCTCGCCATTGAATTCTGATTCTAATGGTCAGATTCATGGCCTCCCATGTCCATCTCATTTTTCTAGACTATCGCCTAGAGTCAAGATGGTCCCAACCGTGATTCGATCCGTCAGGTCGATTCTCGGTGCCACCTCCCTCGTCTTTGAATTTCGATCCCGATGGACTGATGCAAGGCCTCCCATTTCGATCTTATTTTTCTAGACTACCGCCTGGAGTCTAGATGGTCCCATCTGTGGTTCGATCCGTCAGGACAAATCTTGGTGCCACCTTCCTCGCCATTGAATTCCGATCCTGATGGAAGGATTCTGGGCCTTTCTTTTCCAACTGATTTTTCTAGACTACCGCCTTGAGTCTAGATGGTCCCATCCGCAGTTCTATCCGACAAAACGAATCTCGGTGGCACCACGGTTCGAATCGACCCGGAATCTAGATGGTCCCATCCACGGTTCGATCCATCAGGACGTATTGCGGTGCCACCTCCCTCACCATTGTATTCTGATCCTGATGGACGGATTCAATTCCTTTCTTCCCCTTCTCATTTTTCTAGTCTACAACCTAGAGTCTAGATGGTCCCATCCGTAGATCGATCCATCAGGACGAATCTCGGTGCCACCTCCCTCACCTTTCAATTCCGATTCGGATGGACGGATTCAAGGCCTCCAATTTCCATCTTATTTTTCTTGACTTCCGCCCAGAGTTAAGATGGTCCCATCTGCGGTTCAAACCGTCAAGACGAATCACAGTGCCACGTCCCACTCCTTTAAATTCCGATCTGGATGGACAGATTCAAGGCCTCCCATTTCCATCTCAATTTTCTTGACTACCACCCATAGACTATTAGGTCCCATCCATGGTTCGATCCGTCAGGACGAATCTTGGTGCCACCTCCCTCACCTTTGAATTCCTGTCTAGATGGACAGATTCATGGCCTCAATTTTCCTTATAACTATTCTAGACAACCGCCCAGAGTCTAAATGGTTCCATCTGTTGTTCGATCCATCATGAAGAATCTCGGTGCCACCACCCTCGCCTTCGAATTCTGATACTAAAGGATGGAAACAAGGCCAACACTTTCCATCTCATTTCTCTAGACAACCGCCCAGAGTCTAGATGGCCCCATCCGTGGTTTGATCAGTCAAGACGAATCTCGGTGCCTCCTCCCGTGCCATTGAATTCAGATCATGATGGAAGGGTTCAAGGCCACCCATTTACATCTCATTTTTCAAGACTACCACCTGGTGTCTAGATGGTCCCATCAATGGTTCGAACCGTCAGGACGAATCTCGGTGCCACCTCCCTTGCCTTTGAATTCAGTTCTTGATGGACGGATTCAAGGCCTCCCTTTTCCATCCCAAATTACAAGACTACCACCTGGAGTCTAGGTGGTCCCATTCGCGTTTCGATCAGTTAGGCAGAATCTCGGTGCCACCTCCCTCGCCATTGAATTTCGATCCTGATGGACGGATTCAAGGCCTCCAATTTCCCTCTTATTTTTTTAGACTTCCATCCGAAGTCTAGATGGTCCCATCTATGGTACGAACCGTCAAGACGAATCCCTGTGCCGCCTCCTTCTCCATTGAATTCCGATCCAAATGGACGAATTCAAGGCCTCCCATTTCCAACTCAGTTTTCTCGACTACCGCTCGGAGTCTACTAGGTCCCATCCACAGTTCGATCCATCACGACGAATCTTGGTGCCACCACCCTCGCCACTGAATTCCGATCCTGATGGACGGATTAATGGCCTCCTATTTCCATCATATCTTTCTAGACTACCCCCGGGAGTCTAGATGGTCCCATCCGCGGTTTGATCCGTCAGGACGAATCTCAGTGCCACCTCCCTCGCCATTGAATTCCAATCTTGATGGATTGATTCAGGGCCTCCTATTTCTAACTCATTTATCTAGACTACTACCCATAGTCTAGGTGGTCCCATCCACGGTTCGATCTGTCAGGATGAATCTCGGTGCCACCACCCTTGCCTTTGAATTCCGATCCTGATGGATGGTTTCAACGCCTTTCCATTCCTTCTCATTTTTCTAGACTACTGCCTAGAGTCTTGATGGTCCCATCCGCGGTTCGATCTGACATGAGGAATCTCGGTGCCACCTCCCTTGCCATTGATTTTCGATCCTGATGGATGGATTCAAGGCCTCCAATTTCCATCTTATTTTTCTAGACTTCTGTCCGGATTGTAGATGGTCCCATCCGCGGTTCGAATCGTCAAGACGAATCTCGGTGCCACCTCCCTGTCCATTGAATTCCGATCCTGATGGATGGATTCAGGGCCTCCCATTTCCATCTCATTTTTCTCAACTACTGCCCAGAGTCTACTAGGTCCCATCCACGGTTCGATTTGTTAGGACTAATCTCGGTGCCACCACCGTCGCCACTGAATTCCAATCTTGATGGACAGATTCATGGCCTCCCATTTCCATCTCATTTTTCTAGACTACCGCCTCAAGTCTAGATGGTCCCATCTCTAGTTCGATCTGTCGGGACAAATCTCGGTGCCACCTTCCTCGCCTTTGAATTCCGAACCAGATGGACAGATTCAAGGCCTCCCTTTTCCCTCTCTTTTATCTAGACTACCGCTCGGAGTTTAGTAGGTCCCATCCATGGTTCGATTCGTCAGCACAATACTCTGTTCCACCTCCCTCGCCTAGGAATTCTGTTCCTGATGGATGGATTCGAGGCCCCTGATTTCCCTCTCATTTTTCTAGACTTTCACCTAGAGTCAAGATGGTCCCATCCACAGTTCAAAACGTCCAATGAATATCAGTGCCACCTCCCTCTTCATTGAATTATGATCCTAATGGTCAGATTCAAGGCCTCCCAAGTCCATCTTATTTTTCTAGACTACCGCCTAGAGTCAAGATGGACCCATTTCTGATTCCATCCGTTAGGTCGATTCTGGGTGCCACCTCCCTCGTCTTTGAATTTCAATCCTGATGGACGGATGCAAGGCCTCCCATTTCAATCTCATTTTTCTAGACTACCGCATGGAGTCTAGATAGTCCCATCCGCGATTCAATCCGTCAGGACGAATCTCGGTGCCACCTTCCTCGCCATTGAATTTCGATCCTGATGGAAGGATTCAAGGCCTTTCTT
The DNA here is from genome assembly GCA_024699735.1 of Posidonia australis. Lineage (NCBI taxonomy): Eukaryota > Viridiplantae > Streptophyta > Magnoliopsida > Alismatales > Posidoniaceae > Posidonia > Posidonia australis. The sequence goes on from JAMKQA010001257.1 coordinate 49,413, forward strand.
TTCCATCTCATTTTTCTAGACTACCGCTTAGAGTCTAGATGGTCCCATCCGCAGTTCTATCCGACAAAACGAATCTCGGTGGCACCACGGTTCGAATCCACCTGGAATCTAGATGGTCCCATCAGCTGTTCGATCTGTCAGGACGTGTCGCGGTGCCACAGCCCTCACCTATGTATTCTGATCCTGATGGAAGGATTCAAGTCCTTTCTTCCCCATCTCATTTTTCTAGACAACAACCTAGAGTCTTGATGGTCCCATCCGTAGATCGATCCATTAGGACGAATCTCGGTGCCACCTCCCTCACCTTTAAATTTCGATTCGGATGGACGGATTCAAGGCCTCTAATTTCCATCTTAATTTTCTTGACTTCCGCCCAGTGTCAAGATGGTCCCATCTATGGTTTGAACGGTCAAGACGAATCTCGGTGCCACGTCCCACTTCTTTGAATTCCTATCCTGATGGACGGATTCAAGGCCTCCCATTTCCATTTCAATTTTCTAGGCTACCACCTGGAGTCTATTATGTCCCATCCATGGTTAGATCCGTCAGGATGAATCTTGGTGCCACCACCCTCACCTTTGAATTCCAGTCCAGATGGACGGATTCATGGCCTCTGTTTTCCTTATAAGTTTTCTACACTACTGCCCAGAGTCTAAATGGTCCCATCTGGGGTTCGATTCGTCATGAAGAATCTCGGTGCCACCACCCTCGCGTTTGAATTCCGATACTGATGGATGGAATCAAGACCAACACTTTCCATCTCAATTCTCTAGACAACCGCCTGGAGACTAGATGGCCCCATCTGCAGTTCGATCAGTCAGGACGAATCTCGGTGCCTCCTCCCTTGCCATTGAATTCAGATCATGATGGAAGGATTCAAGGCCTCCCATTTCCATCTCATTTTTCAAGACTACCACCTGGTGTCTAGATGGTCCCATCCACGATTCGAACTGTCAGGACGAATCTCGGTACCACCTCCCTCACCTTTGAATTCAGTTCTTGATGGACGGATTCAAGGCCTCTCTTTTCGATCCCATATTACAAGACTACTGCCTGGAATCTAGGTGGTCTCATTCGCGTTTCGATCAGTTAGGACGAATCTCGGTGCCACCTCCCTTGCCGTTAAATTCCGATCCAGATGGACAGATTCAAGGCCTCCCTTTTCCATCTCATTTTTCTAGACTACCGCCCGAAGTCCTGATGGCCCCATTTGCAGTTCGATCCTTCAGGACAAATCTCGGTGCCACCTCTCTCACCTTTGAATTCCGATCCTGATGGACGGATTCGAGGCCTCCTTGTTCCATCTCATTTTTCTAGACTACTGCCCAAAGTCAAGATGGTCCCATCAGCGGTTCGTTCCATTAGGATGAATGTCAATGACTCCTCCCTCGCCTTTGAATTCCGATCCTGATGGATGTACTCAAGGCCTCCCCTTTTCATCTCATTTTTCTAGGCTACCGTGAGGAGTCTAGATGGTCCCATCCGTAGTTTGCTCTGTCAGGACGAATCTTGGTGCCACCACCCTCACCTTTGAATTCTGAACATGAAGGACAGATTCATGACCTCCCTTTTCCATCTCTTTTTTCTAGACTACCTCCCGGAGTCTAGATGGTCCCATCCATGGTTCGATTCATTAGGACGAATCTCGTTGCCACAACCCTCGCCTTTGAATTCCGATCCCGATGGAGGGATTCGAGGCCTCCATTTTCCATCTCATTTTTCTAGACTACTACCCTGAGTCTTGATGGTCCCATTCGCTGTTCGATCCGTCTGGACGAATCTCGGTGCCACCTCCCTCGCTTTTGGATTCCGATCATGATTGTTGGATTCAAGGCCTCCTGTTTCCATATCATTTTTTTGGACTTCTGTCTAGACGATTCTCGGTGACTCCTCCCTCACATTAGAATTCCGTTCTTGAAAGATGGTTTCATGGCCTGCCTTTTCCATCTTGTATTTCTGGACTACCGCTTAGAGTCATGATGGTCCCAACCATGGTTCGTTCTATCTAGACGAATCTCGGTGCCACCTCCCTCGCCTTCGAATTCTTATCCTGATGGATGGAATCAAGGCCTCCCCTTTCCATCTCATTTTACTAGGCTACTGCACGAAGTCTAGATGGTCCCATCCGTATTTCGATCAGTCCTGACGAATCTTGGTGCCACCACCCTCGCCTTTGAATTCCTATCTTGAAGGACTGATTCAAGGCATCCCGTTTCTATCTCATTTTTCAAGACTACCGCCATGATTGTAGATGGTCCCATCTGCAGTTCGATTCGTCAGGACGAATCTCGGTGCCACCACCCTCGCCTTTGATTTCTGATCCCGATGGATGTATTCAAGGCCTCCATTTTCCATCTCATTTTTCTGGACTACTACCCTATGTCTTGATGGTCCCTTTGGCGGTTCAATCTGGTTGGACGAATCTCGGTGCCACCACCCTCGCTTTAGAATTCTGATCCAGATGGATGGATTCAAGGCCTCCCTTTTCCATCTCATTTTTTTCGACTTCCGTCTGGACGAATCTCGGAGACTCCTCCCTCACCTTCGAATTCCGCTCTTGAAGGACGGTTTCAAGGCCTGCATTTTCCATCTCATATTTTTGAACTACCGCCTGGAGTCATGATGGTCCCATCCTTGGTTTGATCCGTCTGGACGAATCTCAATGCCACCTCCCTCGCCTTCAAATTCTTATCCTAATGGACGGATTCAAGGCCTCCCCTTTCCATCTCATTCTTCTAGGCTACCGCACAAAGTCTAGATGGTCCCATCCGTAGTTCGATCCATCCAGATGAATCTTGGTGCCACCACCCTCACCTTTGAATTCCGATCTTGATGGACGGATTCAAGGCATCCCATTTTTATAGACTACCGCCCAGATTCTAGATGGTCCCATCCGCAATTCGATCCGTCAGGGTGAATCTCTGTGCCACCACCCTCGCCTATGAATGTCGATCTCGATGGATGGATTCAAGGCCTCCATTTTCTATCTCATTTTTCTAGACTACTACCCTAAGTCTTGATGGTCCCATTGGCGGTTCGATCCGTTTGGACGAATCTCGGTGCCACCACCATCGCATTTGAATTCCGATCCTGATGGATGGATTCAAGGCCTCCCTGTTCCATCTCATTTTTTCTACTACCTCCCGGTGTCTAGATGGTCCCGTCCACGGTTTGATCCATCAGGAAGAATCTCGGTGACACCTCCCTCGACTTTGAATTCCGATCTTGAAGGACAGTTTCAAGGCCTGCCTTTTCCATCTCATTTTTCTAGACTACCGCCTGGAGTTTAGATGGTCCCTTCCATGGTTTGATCCATCTGGACGAATATCGATGCCACCACCCTCGCATTTGAATTCAGATCCTGATGGATAGAATCAAGGCCCATCTTTTCAATATCGTTTATCTAGACCACCGCTCAATGTCTGGATGGTCTGATCCACGATTCGATCCATTAGGACGCATATCGGTGCCACCTCCCTTGCCTTTGAATTCTGATCCTGATGGATGGATTCAAGGCATCCCATTTCCATCTCATTTTTCTTGACAACTTCCCGGAGCCTAGATGGTCCCATCTGCGGTTTGATCCGTCGGGATGAATCTTGGTGCCACCTCCCTCTCCTTCGAATTCCATCCCTGATGGATGGATTCATGGCCTCCCATTTCCATCTCATTTTTCTAGACTACCACTCGGAGTCTACTAGGTCCCATCCACGGTTCGATCCGTCAGGCCGAATCTCAGTGCCACTACCATCGCCTTTGACTTCCTCTCCTGATGGATGGATTTGAGGCATCCCATTTCCATCTCATTCTTCTAGACTTCTACCCAGATTACAGCTTGTGCCATTCGCGGTACGAACCGTCAAGACGAATCTTAGTGCCACCTCCATCTCCTTTGAATACCGATCATGATGGATGGATTCAAGGCCTCCCATTTCCATCTCATTTTTCATGACAACTTCCCCGAGTATACTATGTCCCATCCACGGTTCGATCCGTCAGGACGAATCTCGGTGCCACCTCCCTCACCTTTGAATTCCGATCTTGAGCAACGGATACATGGCCAATATTTTCCATCTCATTTTTCTAGACAACCTCCCAGAGACTAGATGGTCCCAGCCGTGGTTTGATCCGTCACGTCGAATCTCGGTGCCTCCTCCCTTGCCTTTGAATTCAGATCTTGATGGACGGATTCAAGGCCTCCCATTTCCATCTCTTTTTTGTAGACTACCGCGTGGAGTCTAGATTGTCCCATCCATGGTTCGAACCGTCAGGATGAATCTCGGTGCCACCTCCCTCGCCTACAAATTCTGATCTTGATGGACGGATTCATGGCCTCCCCTTTCCATCTCATATTTCTAGACTACGACGTGGAGTCTAGGTGGTCCCATCCACGGTTCGATCCGTCTGGACGAATCTTGGTGCCACCTCCCTCGCCTTTAATTTCTGATCATGATGGATGTATTCAAGGCCTCTGTTTTCCATCTCATTTTCAAGACTACCGCCCGGAGTCTTGGTGGTCCCATTTGCAGTTCGATCCGTCAGGGCGAGTCTCGGTGCCACCACCTTCGCTTTTGAATTCCGATCCAGATTGTCGGATTCAAGGCCTCCCTTTTCCCTCTCATTTTTTTAGACTTCCTCTCGTAGTCTAGATGGTCCCATCCGTGGTTCGATCCGTTAGGAGGAATGTCGGTGACTCCTCCTGCACCTTCGAATTCCGATCTTGGAGGACGGTTTCAAGGCCTGTCGTTTCCATCTCATATTTATGGACTAGTGCCTGTGGTCTAGATGGTCCTATCCGCGGTTCGATCTGTCCGGATGAATCTCTGAGCCACCTCCCTCGCCTTCGTATTCTTATCTTGAGGGATGGATTCAAGGCCTCCATTTTCCATCTCAATTTTCTAGACTACTACCCTAAGTCTTGATGGTCCCATTAGCGGTTGGATCCGTTTCGACGAATCTCAGTGCCACCACCTTCACTTCTGAATTCCGATCCTGATGGATGGATTCAAGGCCTCCCTTTTCCATCTCATTTTCATAGACTACTGCCTAGAGTATAGATGGTCCCATCAGCGGTTCGTCCGTCAGGATGTATCTCGGTGCTACCTCCCTCGCCTTCGAATTCTGATCTTGAGGGACGGATTCAAGGCATCCACTTTCCATCTCAATTTTCAAGACTACCGCCCAGAGTCTAGATGGTCCCATCCGCGGTTCGATCTGTCAGGACGAATCTCGGTGCCTCCTCCCTTGACTTTGAATTCTGATCTTGATGGATGGATTCAAGGCCACCCATTTCCATCTCATTTTTCTAGACTACTACCTAGAGTCTAGATGGTCCCAACCACGATTCTAACCATCAAGATGAATCTCAGTGCCACCTCCCCCACCTTCGAATTCTGATCTTGATGGTTGGATTCAAGGCCTCCCTTTTCCATCTCATATTTCTAGACTACCGTGTCGAGTCTTGGTGGTCCCATTTGCTGTTTGATCCGTTAGGACGAATCTTGGTGCCACCTCCCTCGCCTTTGAATTCCGATCCTGATGAATGGATTCAAGGCCTTCCTTTTCCATCTTCTTTTTCGAGACTACCGCCCGGAGTCTTGATGGTCCCATCTGCGGTTCGATCGATCAGGACAAATCTCAATGCCACCTCCTTCACTTTTGAATTCCTATCCTGATTGTCAGATTCATGGCCTCCCTTTTCCCTCTCATTTTTTTAGACATCCGCCCAGAGTCTAGATGATCCCATCCGCGGTTCGATCCATGAGGACGAATGTCGGTGACTCCTCCCTCACCTTCGAATTCCGATCTTGATGGACGGTTTCAAGGCCTGCCTTTCCCATCTCATATTTCAGGACTACCGCCTAGAGTCAAGACGGTGCCATCCGTGGCTCGATCCGTCTGGATGAATCACTGTGCCACCTCCCTCGCCTTCGAATTCTGATCCTGATGGACAGATTCATGGCCTCCCCTTTCCATCGCATTTTTCTAGGCTACCGCACAGAGTCTAGATGGTCCCATCCGTAGTTTGATCCGTCAGGACGAATCTTGGTGGCACCACCCTCGCCTTTGTATTCCGATCCTGATGGATGGATTTAAGGCCTCCCATTTCCATCTCTTTTTTCTTGACTACCACCTGGAGTCTTGATGGTCCCATCCGTGGTTCGAACCGTCTGGATGATTCTTGGTGCCACTACCCTCGTCTATGAATTCCTATCCTGATGGACGGATTCGAGGCCCCCAATTTCCATCTCATTTTTTCTAGACTTCAGCCCGGTGTCTAGATTGTCCCATCCGCGGTTCGATCCGTCAAGACGAATCGCGATGACACCTCCCTCGACTTCGAATTCCGATCTTGATGGACGGTTTCATGGCCTAACTTTTCCATCTCATTTTTCTGGACTACCGCCAGGAGTCTAGATGGTCCCATCCGTGGTTCGATCCGTCCAGACGAATATCGATGCCACCACTCTCGCCTTTGAATTCCGATCTTGATGGATGGAATCAAGGCCCCTCTTTTCCATCTCGTTTTTCTAGATCACCGCTCGGAGTCTAGATGGTCCGATCCATGTTTCGATCCGTTAGGACGAATACCAGTGCCACCTCCCTCGCCTTTGAATTCCGATCTCGATGGATTGATTCAAGGCCTCCCATTTCCATCTCATTTTTCTAGACTACCGCACGGAGTCTAGATGGTCCAATCCATAAGTCGATCGTCCCCAACGAATCTCGGTGCCTCCACATGGACGGATTCAAGGCCCCCCCTTTTCCATCGCGTTTTTCTAGACCACCGCCCGGAGTCTAAATGGTCCCATACTCGATTTGATCCATTAGGATGAATATTGGTGCCACCTCCCTCGAATTTTGAATTTCGATCCGGATGCACAAAATCGTGGCCAACAATTTCCATCTCATTTTTCTTGACAACCGCCCGTAGTCTAGATGGTCCCATACTCAATTCGATCCTGATGGACGGATTCAAGGCCGCCCTTTTCCATCGCGTTTTTCTAGACCACCGCCCAGAGTCTAGATGGTCCCATTCGTCTGGACGAATCTCGGTGCCACCTCCCTTGTCTATGAATTACTTTCCTGATGGATGGATTCGTTGCCCCGAATTTCCATCTCATTTTTCTGGACTTCCGCTTGGAGTAAAGATGGTCCCATCTGCTGTTCGAACCGTCAGGACGAATCTCGATGCCACCTCCCTCGCCTTTGAATTCTGATCCTGGTGGACGGCTACATGGCCTTTCTTTTCCTTCTCAATTTTCGAGACTTCCGCCTATATTTTAGATGGTCCCTCCGTGGTTCGATCCTTCCGGATGAATCTCGATGCCACCTCCCTCGCCATAGAATTCCTATCCTGATGGATGGATTCAAGGCCTCCAATTTCCATCTCATTTTTCTTATCTTCCGCTTGGAGCTTAGATGGTCCCATCCGCGGCTCGAACCGTTAGGACGAATCACGTTGCCACCACCCTCTCCTTTGAATTCCGATCCTGATGGACGGATTCAAGGCCTCCCATTTCCATTTCATTTTTATAGACTACTGCCCGGAGTCCACTTGTCACATCCACAGTTCGATCCATCAAGACGAATCTCGGTGCCACCTCCCTCGCCTTTGAATTCGATTTTGAGCAATGGATACAACGCCAACATTTCCCATCTCATTTTTCTAGACAACCACCTAGAGAATATGTGGTCCCATTCGCGGATCGATCCGTTAGGACAAATCGCTGTGCATCCTCCCTTGCCTTTGAATTCTCATCATGATGGACGGATTCATGGCCTCCCATTTCCATCTCATTTTTCCAGACTACCACCTGGAGTCTAGATGGTCCCATCCATGGTTCGAACTATCTGGATGAATCTCGGTGCCACCTCCCTCGCCTTCGAATTTTGATCTTGATGGACTGATTCAAGGCCTCCCTTTTCCATCTCATATTTCTAGACTACCGCGTGGAGTCTAGGTGGTCCCAATCGCGGTTCGATCCGTCAGGATGAATCTTGTGCCACCTCCCTCGCCTTTGAATTTTGATCCTAATGGATGGATTCATGGCCTCATTTTTCCATCTAATTTCTCTAGACTACAACCCAGAGTCTAGATGGTCCCATCCTTATTTCGATCCATCAGGATGAATCTCGGTGCCACCACACTCACCTTTGAATTCCGATCCTGATGGACAGATTCGTGGCACACAATTTCCCTCTCATTTTCCTAAACAACTGCCCAGTCTCTAGATGGTCCCATCTGTGGTTCGATCCATCAGGACGAATCTTAGTGCCTCCACCCTTTCCACTGAAGTCTGATGTTGATGGACGGATTCAAGGCCTCCCATTTCCATCCCATTTTCCTAGACTTCCGCTTGGAGTCCAGAAGGTCCCATCCATGGTTCGATCCGTCAGGACGAATCTCGGTGCCACCTCCCTCGCCATCGAATTCTGATCCTGATGGACGGATTAAAGGCCTCCCTTTTCCAATTCATATTTCTAGACTACTACTTGGAGTCTAGCTGGTGCCTTTCGTGGTTCGATCCGTCAGGACGAATCTCAGTGCCTCCTCTCTCTCAATTGAATACGATCCTGATGGATGAATTCAAGGCCATCCATTTCCATCTCATTTTTCTAGACTACTGCCCGGAGTCCTCTAGGTCGCATCCATAGTTTGATCCGTCAGGACGAATCTCTGTGCCACCTCCCTCGCCTTTGAATTCCGATCCTGATGGACGGATTCAAGGCCTCAATATTCCATTTAATTTCTCAATACTTCCGCCCAGAGTATAGATGGTCCCATCTGCAGTTCGATCTGATAGGACGAATCTCGGTGCCACCACCCTCGCCTTTGCATTCCGATCCTCATTGATGGATTCAAGGCTAACTTTTTCCATCTCATTTTTCTAGACTACCGCCCGGTGTTTAGATGGTCCCATCCATGGTACAATCCGTCGGGACGAATCTCGATGCCACCTCCCTTGCCATTGAATTCAGATCTTGATGGACGGATTCAAGGCCTCCCATTTCCATCTCATTTTTCTAGACTACCACCTGAAGTCTAGATGGTCCCATCCATGGTTCAAACCGTTAGGATGAATCTCGGTGCCACCTCCCTCGCCGTTGAATTCTGGTCTTGATGGATGGAATCATGGCCTCTCTTTTCCACCTCATATTTCAAGACTATCGCTTGAAGTCTAGGTGATCCCATTCGCGGTTCGATCCATCAGGACGAATCTTGGTGCCACCTCCCTTGCCTTTGAATTCCGAGCTTGATGGACGGATTCAGGGCCTCTTTTTTCCATCTCAATTTTGTAGACTACCACCAAGAGTCTTGATGGTCCCATCCGCGGTTCGATCCGTCAGGACGAATCTCGGTGCCTCTTCACTCACCTTTGAATTCAGATCCTGATGGATGGATTTACGGGCACCATGTTCCATATCATTTTTCTAGACTACTGCCCAGAGTCTAGATGATCCCATCCGTGGTTCAATTTTGTAGACTACCGCCCGGAGTCTTGATGGTCCCATCCGCGGTTCGATCCGTCAGGAAGAATCTCGGTGCCACCTCCCTCGCCTTTGAATTCCGATCCTGATGGACAGATTCATGGCCTTTTTTTCCCATCTCAATTTTGTAGACTACCTCTCGGAGTCTAGATGGTCCCATCCGCAGTTCGATCCATTAGGACAAATCTTGGTGCCACCTCCCTCCCCTTTGAATTCAGATCCTGACTGACGGATTCAAGGCCTCCCCTTTCCATCTCATTATTGTAGGATACCACACAAAGTCTAGATGTTCCCATCCGTAGTTCGATCCGTCAGGACGAATCTTGGTGCCACCACCCTCACCGCTGAATTCCGAACTTCAAGGAAGGAATCAAGGCCTCCCATTTCTATCTCAATATTCTAGACTACCGCCCGGAGTCATGAAGGTCCCATCCGCGGTTCGATCCGTCAGGACGAATCTCTATGCCACCTCGCTCACTTTGGGATTCCGATCCTGATGGACGAATTCAAGGCCTCCATGTTCCGTCTCATTTTTCTAGACTACTGCCCTGCCTATAGATGGTCACATCTATAGTTCGATCCGTCAGGATGAATCTCAGTGGTCCCATCGGCAGTTCGATCCATCTGGACGAATCTCGGTGCCACCACCCTCGCATTTGAATTTCGATCCTGATGGTCGGATTCATGGCCTCCCATTTTCATCTCGTTTTTCTAGACCATCACTGAATGTCTAGATGGTCCCATCCACGATTTGATTCGTTAGGACGAATCTCGGAGCCACCTCCCTCGTCTTTGAATTCTGATCTTGATGGATGGATTCAAGGCCTCCCTTTTCCATCTCATATTTCTAGACTACCGCCTGGAGTCTAGAAGGTCCCATTCGCGGTTCGATCCGCCTAGATGAATCTCGGTGCCACCTCCCTTGCCTTTGAATTATGATCATGACGAACGGATTCATGGCCTCTCCTTTCCATCTCATTATTCTAGGCTACTGCATGAAGTCTAGATGGTCCCATCCGTAGTTCGATCCGTCAGGACGAATCTTGGTGCCACCACCCTCACCGTTGAATTCCGAACTTGAAGGATGGAATCAAGGCCTCCCATTGCCATCTCATTTTCCTAGACTACCGCCTGGAGTCTTGAAGGTCCCATCTGCGGTTCGATCAGTACAGACGAATCTCAGTGCCACCTCGCTCACCGTTGGATTCCGAACTTGATGGACGGATTCAAGGCCTCCATGTTCCATCGCATTTTTCTAGACTACCATCCAGTCTCTAGATGGTCCCATCCGTGGTTCGATCCGTCAGGATGAACCACAGTGCCACCTCCCTGGCCATTGAATTCCGATCCTGATGGATAGATTGGAGGCCTCCCCTTTCCATCTCATTTTTCTAGGCTACCGCACGGAGTGTAGATGGTCCCATCCATAATTCGATCCTTTAGGACGAATCATGGTTCCACCACCCTTGCCTTTGAATTCCGATCTTGAAGGACGGATTCATCGACTTCCTTTTCCATCTCATTTTTCTAGACTACCTCCCAGAATCTAGATGGTCCCATTTATGGTTCGATCCTTCGGAACGAATCACGGTGACACCTCTCTTGCCTTTGAATTTCGATCTTGAGGTACGGATTTAGGGCCTCACTTTTCAATCTTATATTTCTTGACAACCACCAGGAGTGATGATGGTCCCATCTGCGATTCGATCCGTTAGGTCGAATCTTGATGCCGCCTCCCTCTCCTATGAATTCCGATCCTGATGGACAGATTGAAGGCCCCTATTTTCCATCTCATTTTTCTAGACTTCTGCCCAGAGTCTACATGGTTCCATCCGCGGTTTGAACGGTCAGGACGAATCTTGATGCCACTTCCCTCGCCTATGATTTTCAATCCTGATGGACGGATTCATGGCCTGCCAATTCTATCTCATTTTTCTAGACTATGACCTAGAGTGTAGATGCTCCCATCAACGGTTCGATCAGTCAGGACGAATCACAGTGCCACCACCCTTTCCTTTGAATTCAGATCCTGATGGATGGTTTCGAGGCCTCCCATTTCCTTCTCATTTTTCTGGACTACCACCTAGAGTCTAGATGGTCCCATCTGCGGTACAATCCGTTAGGACAAATCTCGGTGCCATCTCCCACACCATTGAATTCTGATCCTGATGAACGGATTCAAGGCCTCCAATTTCCATCTTATTTTTTAAGACTTCCGTCCAGAGGCTAGATGGTCCCATCTGCTGTTTGAACCGTCCTGACGAATCTCAGTGCCACCTCCCTCACCTTTGATTTCTAATCCCGATGGATGGATTCGAGGCCTACCATTTCCATCTTATTTTTCTAGACTACCGCTTGGAGTCTACTAGGTCCCATCAACGATTCTATCCGTCCAGACAAATCATGGTGCCACCACCCTCGCCTTTGAATTCTGATCCTGATGAACAGATTCACGGCCTTATTTTTCCATCAAATTTCTCTAGACTACCGACCAGAGTCTACATGGTCCCATCTATGGTTCGATCTGTCAGGATGAATCTCGGTGCCACCACCCTCGCCTTTGAATTTTGATCCAGAAGGACGGATTCAAGGCCAACATTTTCCATCTCATCTTCTAGACAATCGCCTGGAGTCTAGTTGTTCCCATCTTCTGTTCGATCCGTCAGGACGAATCTCAGTGACACCTCTCATGCCTTTGAATTGCGATCCTGATGGACGGATTCATGGCCTCCCTTCTCCAACTCAATTTTCTTGACAACCAACCATAGTCAAGATGGTCTCATTTGCGGTTCGATCTGTTAGGACGAATCATGGTGCCCCCACCCACGCCTTTGAATTCTGATCCAGATGGATGGATTCAAGGCCACCCTTCTCCTTTTCATTTTTCTAGACTACCACCAAGAGACTAGGTGGTCCCATCCACGGTTCGATCTGTTAGGACGAATCACTATGCCACCTCCCTCGCCATTGAATTATGATCCTGATGGACAGATTCAAGGCCTCCAATTTCCATCTTATTTTTCTAGACATCCGCCCAGAGTCTAGATGGTCCCATACGCGGATCGAACCGTGATGTCGATTGTCGGTGCCACCTCCCTCTCCGTTGAATTCCGATCCTGATGGACAGATTCGAGGCCTCCCATCTCCATCTCATTTTCCTAGACTACCGCCCGAAGTCTACTTGGTCCCATCCACGGTACAATCCATCAGGACGAATATCGGTGCCACCTCCCTTGCCTTTGAATTCTGATCCTGATGGACGTATTCAAGGCCTCCATTTTCAATCTCATTTTTTTAGACTACCGTCTGGAGTCTAGATGGTCCCATCTGCGGTTCAATCCGTCAAGACGAATATTGATGCTACCTCACTCACCTATGAATTGCAATCCCGATGGATGGATTCAAGGAATACATTTTCCATCTCATTTTTCGAGACAACCGCCTGGAGCCTAGGTGGTCCCATCCACGGTTTGATCCATCTGGACGAATCTCGGTGCCACCTCGCTCACCTTTGAATTCCGATCCTAATGGTCGGATTCAAGGCCTCCAGGTTCCATCTCTTTTTTCTAGACTACCGCCCAGTCTCTAGATGGTCCCATCCGTGGTTCGATCCATCAGGATGAATCTCGATGCTGCCTCCCTCGCCTTTGAATTCTGATCTTGATGGATGGATTGGAGGCCTCCCCTTTCCGTCTCATTTTTCTAGGCTACCGCACGGAGTCTAGATGGTCCCATCTGTAATTTGATCCTTACAGACAAATCTTGGTGCCACCACCCTCGCCATTGAATTCCATTCTTGAAGGACAGATTCGTCGACTCCCTTTTCCATCTCATTTTTCTGGATTACCACCCAAAGTCTAGATGGTCCCATTCACGGTTCGATCCGTTCGGACGAATCTGGGTGCCACCTCCATCACTTTTGAATTCCGATCCTGATTGTCGGATTCAAGTCCTCCCGTTTCAATCTCATTTTTTTAGACTTCCACCCGTAGTCAAGATGGTCCCATCAGCGGTTTGGTCTGTCGGGATGAATCTCGGTGACCCCTCCCTCTCCTATGAATTATGATCCAGATGGTTGCATTCATGGCCACCCTTTTCCATCTCGTTTTTCTAGACCACCGCCGAGAGTCTAGATGGTCCCATCCATGATTTAATCCATTAGGACAAATCTCGGAGCCACCACCCTCGCATTTGAATTCTGATCATGATGGACGGATTCAAGGCCTCCCTTTTCCATCTCATTATTCTAGACTACCGCCTGGTGTCTAGAATGTCCCATTCGCGGTTCGATCAGTCAAGATGAATCTCAGTGCCACCTCCCTCGCCTTTGATATACGATCTTGATGGACGGATTCAAGGCCACCCCTTTCCATCTCATTATTCTAGGCTACCGCACGAATTCTAGATGGTCCCATCCGTTGTTCGATCCGTCAGGACGAATCTTGGTTCCACCACCCTCACCATTGAAATCCGAACTTGAAGGACAGAATCAAGGCCTCCCATTGCCATCTCATTTTTCTAGACTACCGCCTGGAGCCTTGAAGGTCCCATCTGCAGTTCGATCCGTCATGACGAAGGTCGGTGCCACCTCCCTTGCCTTTGAATTGCGATCCCGATGGTTGGATTCAATGCCTACGTTTTCCATCTCATTTTTCTAGACAACTGCCAGGAGTCTAGATGGTCCCACCCGCAGTTCGATCCTTTAGGATGAACCTCAGTGCCACCACCCTCGCCATTGATTTCTGATCCTAATCAATGGATTCAAGTCCTCCCCTTTCCATCTCATTTTTCTAGGCTACCTCACGGAGTCTAGATAGTCCCATCCGTAGTTCGATCCGTCATGACGAATCTTGGTGCAACCACCATCGCCTTTGATTTCCAATCCAGAAGGACAGATTCAAGGACTCCAATTTCCATCTCATTTTTCTAGACTGCCACCTAGAGTCCAGATGGTCCCATTCGCGGTACGTTCCATCTCGACGAATCTCGGTGCCACCTCCCTCGCCATTGAATTCCGATCCTAATGGTCGGATTCAAGGCCTCCAGGTTCCATCTCATTTTTCTAGACTACCGCCCAGTCTCTAGATGGTCCCATCCGTGGTTCGATCCATCAAGATGAATCTCGATGCCACCTCCCTCGCCTTTGAATTTTGATCTTGATGGATGGATTGGAGGCCTCCCCTTTCCGTCTCATTTTTCTAGGCTACCGCATGGAGTCTAGATGGTCCCATCTGTAAGTTGATCCTTACGGACAAATCTTGGTGCCACCACCCTCGCCTTTGAATTCCGTTCTTGAAGGACGGATTGGTCGACTCCCTTTTCCATCTCATTTTTCTAGACTACCTCCCAGAGTCTAGATTGTCCCATTCACGGTTCGATTCGTCTGGACGAATCTGGGTGCCACCTCCATCACTTTTGAATTCTGATCCTGATTGTCGGATTCAAGTCCTCCCGTTTCAATCTCATTTTCTTAAACTTCCTCCCATAGTCAAGATGGTCCCATCAGCGGTTTGGTCTGTCGGGATGAATCTCGGTGACCCTTCCCTCTCCTTTGAATTCTGATCCAGATGGTTGGATTCATGGCCTCCCTTTTCCATCTCGTTTTTCTAGACCACCGCTGAAAGTCTAGATGGTCCCATCCATGATTTAATCCATTAGGACAAATCTCGGAGCCACCACCCTCGCCTTTGAATTCTGATCTTGATGGACAGATTAAAGGCCTCCCTTTTCCATCTCATTTTTCTAGACTACCCCCTGGTGTCTAGAATGTCCCATTCGCGGTTCGATCCGTCTAGATGAATCTCAGTGCCACCTCCCTCGCCTTTGAAATACGATCTTGACGGATGGATTCAAGGCCACCCCTTTCCATCTCATTATTCTAGGCTACCACACGAATTCTAGATGGTCCCATCCGTTGTTCGATCCGTCAGGACGAATCTTGGTGACACCACCCTCACCGTTGAAATCTGAACTTGAAGGACGGAATCAAGGCCTCCCATTGCCATCTCATTTTTCTAGACTACCGCCTGGAGTCTTGAAGGTCCCACTTGCGGTTCGATCCGTCATGACGAAGGTCGGTGCCACCTCCCTTGCCTTTCAATTGCGATCCCGATGGTCGGATTCAATGCCTACGTTTTCCATCTCATTTTCCTAGACAACTGCCTGGAGTCTAGATGGTCCCATCTGCAGTTCGATCCTTCAGGACGAACCTCAGTGCCAACACCCTCACCATTGAATTCTGATCCTGATCAATGGATTCAAGTCCTCCCCTTTCCATCTCATTTTTCTAGGCTACCTCACGGAGTCTAGATAGTCCCATCCGTAGTTCGATCTGTCATGACGAATCTTGGTGCAACCACCATCGCCTTTGAATTCCGATCCTGAAGGACAAATTCAAGGACTCCATTTTCCATCTCATTTTTCTAGACTGCCACCTAGAGTCCAGATGGTCCCATTCATGGTATGTTCCGTCTCGACGAATCTCGGTGCCACCTCCCTCGCCATTGAATTCCAATCCTGATGGACGGATTCAAGGCCTCCAATTACCATCTTATTTTTCTAGACTTCAGCTCGGAGTCTAGATGGTCCATCCATGGATGAAACTATCATGACGAATCTCGGTGCCACCTCCTTCACCTTTGATTTCTGACCCCAATGGATAGATTCGAGGCCTCCCATTTACATCTCATTTTTCTGGACTACCGCCCAGAGTTTACTACGTCCCTTCCACGATTCGATCCGTCCAGACAAATTATGGTGCCACCTCCCTGGCCTTTGATTTCCGATCCTGATGGACAGATTCAAGGCCTTATTTTTCCATCAAATTTCTCTAGACTATCGCCTAGAGCCTAGATAGTCCCATCAACAGTTCGTTCCATCAGGATGAATCTCGGTGCCACCACCCTCACCTTTGAATTCCCATCCAAGAGGGTGGATTCAAGGCCAACATTTTCTGCCTTATTTTTCTTGACCACCGCCTAGAGTATAGATGGTCCCATCGGTGGTTCGATCCGTTAGTACGAATCTCAGTGCCACCACCCCTTTGAATTCTGATCCAGATGGATGGATTCAAGGCCACCTTCTCCTTTTCATTTTTCTAGACTACCGCCAAGAAACTAGATTGTCCAATCCACGGTTCGACCCGTTAGGGCGAATCACGGTGCCACCTCCCTCGCCATTGAATTCCGATCCTGATGGAAAGATTCAAGGCCTCCAACTTCCATCTTATTTTTCTAGACTACCGCCCGAAGTCTACTAGCTCCCATCCACGGTACGATCCGTCAAGACAAATCTCGATGCCACCTCCCTTGCTTTTGAATTCCGATCCTGATGGGCGGATTCAAGTCCTCCATTTTCCATCTCATTTTTTTAGACTATCACACGGAGTCTAGATGGTCCCATCTGTGGTTCAATCCGTCAAGATGAATATCCGTGCCACCTCCCTCGCCTTTGAATTGCGATCCTGATGGATGGATTCGAGGCATACATTTTCCATATCATTTTTCTAGGCAACCACCTGGAGCCTAGGTGGTCCCATCTGCGGTTCAATCCAACTAGACGAATCACGTTGCCACCACCCTCGCCTTTGAATTCTGATCCTGATGGTCGGATTCATGGCCCCCCTTTTCCATCTCGTTTTTCTAGACCACCGTCGGAAGTCTAGATGGTCTGATCCATGATTTGATACTTTAGGACGAATCACGGAGCCACCTCGCTTGCCTTTGAATTCTGATCTTGATGGATGGATTCAAGGCCTCCCTTTTCCATCTCATATATCTAGACTACCGCCTGGAGTCTAGAAGGTCCCATTCGCGGTTCGATCCGTCTAGATGAATCTCGGTGCCACATCCCTCGCCATTCAATTCTGATCCAGATGGACGGATTCAAGTCCTTCCTTTTCCATCTCATTTTTTAAGACTACCGCCCGGTGTCTTGACGGTCCCATCCGTAGTTCGATCCGTCTTGACGAATCTCGGTGCCACCTCGCTCACCTTTGAATTCCAGTCCTGATGGTCGGATTCAAGGCCTCCATTTTCCATCTCATTTTTCTAGATTACCGCCAAAAGTCTAGATGGTCCCATCAGTAGTTCAATCTGTCGGGACGGAGGTCGGTGCCACCGCCCGTTTCCTTTGAATTGCGATGCCGATGGTTGGATTCAAGGCCTACGTTTTCCATCTCATTTTTCTACACAACTGCCTAGAGTCTTGAAGGTCCCATCCGCTGTTCGATCAATTAGGACGAATCTCGGTGCCACCACCCTCACCATTGAATTCCGATCCTGATGGACAGATTCAAGGCCTCCAATTTCCATCTTATATTTCTAGACCACCGCCTTGAGTCTAGATGGTCCCATCCGTGGTTCGAACCGTCAAATCGAATCTCAGTGCCACCTCCCTCACCTTTGAATTCCGATCCTAGTGGACAGATTCGAGGCCACCCATTTCCATCTCATTTTCCAAGACTACCGCCAGGAGTCTACTATGTCCCATCCACGGTATGATTCGTCTGGACAAATCTCGGTGCCACCTCCCTTGCCTTTGAATTCCAATCCTGATGGACGGATTCATGGCCTCCATTTTCCATATCATTTTTTTAGACTACCGTCTAGAGTCTAGATGATCCCATCCGCGGTTCAATCCGTCATGACGAATATCGATGCCACCTCCCTCGCCTTTGAATTACGATCCCGATGGATGGATTCAAGGAATACATTTTTCGTCTCATTTTTCGAGACAATAGCCTGGAGCCTAGGTGGTCCCATCCGCTATTTGATCCATCTGGACGAATCTCGGTACCACCTTCCTCACCTTTGAATTCCGACCCTAATGGATGGATTCAAGGCCTCCATGTTCCATCTCATTTTTCAAGACTACCGCCCAGTCTCTAGATGGTCCCATCTGTGGTTCAATCCATCTAGATGAATCTCGGTGCCACCTCCCTCGCCTTTGAATTCCTATCCTGATTGATGTATTCGAGGCCTCCCCTTTCCGTGTCATTTATCTAGGCTACCGCACGGAGTCTAAATGGTCACATCTGTAATTCGATCCTTACGGACAAATCTTGGTGCCACCACCCTCACCTTTGAATTCCAATCTTGAAGGACGGATTCGTCGACTCCCTTTTCCATCTCATTTTCTAGACTACCTCCTAGAGTCTAGATGGTCCCATTCACGGTTCGATCCGTTCGGACGAATCTTGGTGCCACCTCCCTCGCTTTTGAATTCCGATCCTGATTGTTGGATTCAAGTCCTCCCCTTTCAATCTCATTTTTTAGACTTCCGCCCATTGTCTAGATGGTCCCAACAGCGGTTTGGTTTATCGGGATCAATCTCGGTGACACTTCTCTCTCCTTTGAATTCCGATCTTGAGGTACGGAATTAGGGCCTCCCTTTTCCATCTGTTATTTCTTGGCTACCGCTTGGAGTCAAGATTGTCCCATCCGCTGTTCGATCCATCAGGTCGAATCTCGGTGCCACCACCCTCGCCATTGAATTCCGATCTTGATAGACAGATTCAAGCCCTCCAATTTCCATCTTTTCTTTCTAGACATCCGCCCGGAGTTTAGATGGTCCCATCCACGGTTCGAACCCTTAAGTCGATTCTCGGTGCCACCTCCCTCTCCTGTGAATTCCGATCCAGATGGACGGATTCGAGGCTTCCCATTTCCATCACAATTTTCTAGACTACCGCCCGGAGTCTACTGGGTCCCATCCACGGTACGATTCGTCAGGACGAATCTTGGTGCCACTACCCCTGCTTTTGAATTCTGATCTTGATGGTCGGATTCATGGCCCCCTTTTTCCATCTCATTTTTCTAGACCGCCGTCGGATGTCTAGATGGTCCTATCCATGATTTGATACTTTAGGACGAATCACGGAGCCACCTCCCTCGCCTTTGAATTCTGATCTTGATGGACGGATTCAAGGCCTCCCTTTTCCATCTCATATTTCTAGACTACTGCCTGGAGTCTAGAAGGTCCCATTCGCGGTTCGATCCATCTAGATGAATCTCGGTGCCACATCCCTCGCCATTCAATTCTGATCCAGATGGACGGAATCAAGTCCTTCCTTTTCCATCTCATTTTTCAAGACTACCGCCCGGAGTCTTCACGGTCCCATCCGCAGTTCGATCCATCTTGACAAATCTCGGTGCCACCTCGCTCGACTTTGAATTCCTATCCTGATGGTCGGATTCATGGCCTCCAATTTCCATCTCATTTTTCTAGATTACCGTCAAAAGTCTAGATGGTCCCATCAGTAGTTCAATCCGTCGGGACGGAGGTCGATGCCACCACCCTTTTCCTTTGAATTGCGATCCCGATGGTTGGATTCAAGGCCTACGTTTTCCATCTCATTTTTATAGACAACTACCTAGAGTCTTGATGGTCCCATCCGCTGTTCGATCAATTAGGACGAATCTCGGTGCCACCACCCTCACCATTGAATTCCGATCATGATGGACAGATTCAAGGCCTCCAATTTCCATCTTATTTTTCTAGACCACCGCCCTGAGTCTAGATGGTCCCATCCGTGGTTCGAACCATCAAATCGAATTTCAGTGCCACCTCCCTCACCTTTGAATTCCGATCCTAGTGGACAGATTCGAGGCCGCCCATTTCCATCTCATTTTCCTAGACTACCGCCAGGAGTCTACTATGTCCCATCCACGGTATGATCCATCACGACGAATCTCAGTGCCACCTCCCTTGCCTTCGAATTCCGATTCTGATGGACAGATTCATGGCGTCCATTTCCCATATAATTTTTTTAGACTACCGTCTAGAGTCTAGATGGTCCCATCCGCGGTTCAATCCATCAAGACGAATATCGATGCCACCTCCCTCGCCTTTGAATTGCGATCCCGATGGATGGATTCAAGGAATACATTTTTCGTCTCATTTTTCGAGACAACAGCCTGTAGCCTAGGTGGTCCCATCCTTGGTTTGATCCATCTGGACGAATCTCGGTGCCACCTCGCTCACCATTGAATTCTGACCCTAATGGATGGATTCAAGGCCTCCATGTTCCATCTCATTTTTCAAGAATACCGCCTAGTCTCTAGATGGTCCTATCCGTGGTTCGATCCATTTGGATGATTCTCGATGCCACCTCCCTCGCCTTTGAATTCCTATCCTGATTGATGTATTCGAGGCCTCCCCTTTCCGTGTCATTTTTCTAGGCTACCGCACGGAGTCTAAATGGTCGCATCCGTAATTCGATCCTTACGGACAAATCTTGGTGCCACCACCCTCACCTTTGAGTTCCAATCTTGAAGGACGGATTCGTCGACTCCCTTTTCCATCTCATTTTTCTAGACTACCTCCCAGAGTCTAGATGGTCCCATTCACGGTTCGATCCGTTCGGACGAATCTTGGTGCCACCTCCCTCGCTTTTGAATTCCGATCCTGATTGTTGGATTCAAGTCCTCCCCTTTCAATCTCATTTTTTTAGACTTCCGCCCATTGTCTAGATGGTCCCAACAGCGGTTTGGTTTATCGGGATCAATCTCGGTGACACTTCTCTCTCCTTTGAATTCCGATCTTGAGGTACGGAATTAGGGCCTCCCTTTTCCATCTGTTATTTCTTGGCTACCGCTTGGAGTCAAGATTGTCCCATCCGCTGTTCGATCCATCAGGTCGAATCTCGGTGCCACC
>JAMKQA010001258.1:0-48793 GCA_024699735.1 Posidonia australis
CATGGCATATCGCCCTCGGGCGTATAGCAAGAGGCTGAAAAGCCAACATTTCATTGGAGAAATCACAGAAGACCGATTTTATCGGGCGTACGAGGGTGCCTAACATCTTCCTCGTGCGTAACAGGGATCCTTACCCACATCTTTTTTTGGTTTTCGCAGACTTGTCCTTATTGTTTTTGCATAATTTTCATGCTAATGGTTTTCCTCGTCTTCCATAATAGACTAGGTGGTGACTCCTGCATTTTTGCATTTTGTTTTGTTTTTCGACGTGATTTTGCCGACCGTTTCGCATTCTTTTGCGGAATCTCCTCGCCGGCATGGTTACACACCCCAAAGGAAAACCACAGAAAGCAAATCATAATTACTTTCTTTTTAAAATTCATTTCACAAACCATTTTCTCAAAACCACACAAACCAGGCCCACACCGACAAAAACCACAACCGAGGCTCTACTAGTCCAAAACCACAAGCAAAGGCCCTCAATGGCCAAAACCACACACAATTAGTCGAGAAGCCTGGCGCTAGGCAACTTAACTCTAGCTACATGCAGTCCACCGAGGAGCGACCACAGCGTTCAGCACTGCTACAGTGACGGCCACCTTCTGCAGGATCATTCACCGTCCCGTGATTCTCCCTCTCTAGAGAACCCTCAAAAGCCAACCCCTCCTTGGGAAGGCTGTTCTGTCTCTCAGGATGCTACCAGCTACGGGGCACGTGTCCCACTTGCACTGACCACCATAGGGTACGCCACTCTCACGGCGTTCTCCACACATGGTGCTTAGGAGGGAGTATCATACCTCCACACCCGACGACACCCAAGCCTTAGTGCTCACAGCGACAGTAGGAGTATCATACCTCCCTATCATGTCACAAGAAACCTCAATCTGCGGACCACAACCCAAGCCTTGAGACTACAGTCAAGGAGTCTCATACCTCCAAGACCTGACGCTTCTCAGCCTCAGGTATCTCGGTCCCTGACCTCAACCAGGGAGTCCCGCCCGACCACCCAAGAATGTTGTTACATTCCTTGGTCCTGACGACATGGTCCCACACTATCTCGGCCTGCACACTGAAAACTAGGAAAATATTTTCAAAAACAGGCCAACTATTACCATGAAATCCATTTCCAAAAGCCATTTTCATATCTTTGAAAAATCTTCCAAAACCACGACAAAACGGCACATCAAGTGTCCCAGGAGACCACCACTGACGACCCACAATCCCTCTCAAAGGGACAAAATAAACTAATCCGAAAGACTCTCGGAAATCATATTTTATAAACTCATTTGGGCCCTGATTCGGCATGCCAAAAATCAATTTGGTATGCCGAAAAACCCTGGTTCGGTAGACCGATTTAGATCGTTTGATCGAATCAGGTGAACGATCAACACTCAGGCCAAAATCAATATGCCGAAAATGATTCGATCGGTCGACCGAATCAGGTCAATGGTCAACACTCAGGCCAAAATCGATATGCTAAAACTGATTCGGTCGACTGAAATCTCCTGATTCGGGCGACCGTCCAAAATTGGACAACCGAATTTTGACTAGAGGACCTAATTTGACAGAAAAATGGCATACTGATGTGGTTCGGTATGCCGAACTTTGCGAAAAATAGAAAATGGCCCAAACCCTATAGTCCGAAATCGCCCCAACTAGGACCTCCAATCGGACCCCCTAAAGAAACACCAAAAATCTTGCCTAAAATATAAGATGTAGACACTCAAGTCTACTCCAAATCCTAACAAACAAAACTAAAATCCATTCACCATGCATCAAGATATAAAATCGGAAAGGTAGAAGGGTCAAAAAGACCTAAAACTTAACCACTAGCATAAATGCCCATAAATCCACAATAAATTCTCATAAAATCACAATAAGTTCTACGATTGTAAATTTACCTAGATTTCATGCAACTCTATCAATTTCTACCATTTTCATGCTTTCTATTACAGGGATTGGAGATGCGTACCTGAAAATGAGCTCTAGCGATCTCCGACCGACTCCGGCGACCACGACGCAACTACGGCCACGAAAGCACTACACGCGATCTCCACACGCCACCACAAGCCGTCGCACACTGTCTATTCTCTCAATGCTGAGACTCACGCTTTGCACCTAAGGGCGGTTTTGGATACTCTGAGGTGTCATTATCTGTATGCCAAATTCTCCAAGTGTGAGTTCTGGCTGAGCGAGGTCATGTTCCTTAGCCATTTGATTTCTAGAGAAGGCATCAGAGTGGATTTTGCCAAGGTCGAGGCGGTGAGTGGTTGGGAGCGTCCTAGGACTGTGACGAATATCAAGAGTTTCTTGGGTCTGACGGGCTATTATAGGAGGTTTATCAGGGATTTCTCCTCCATAACCACGCCTTTGACAGAGTTGACCAGGAAGGAAGTTCCTTTTTGCTGGGACCAGAATTGTGCGACGAATTTCCAAGAGCTAAAGTCTCGTCTGGTTTCTGCCCCTATGTTGACTCTGCCTTTTGAAAGTGGTAGCTTCACTATGTATAGTGATGTCAGTGGTGTTGGGTTAGTGTGTGTTCTGATGCAGCATAGAAATGTTATTGCTTACGTTTCGCGCTAGTTGAAGGATCATGAGAAGAACTACACAACTCACGATTTGGAGATGGCTACGGTAGTGTTCGCTCACAAGCTCTTGCGACATTATCTCCATGGGGAGCAGTTTGAGGTCTTCATCGATTATCAGAGCTTGAAGTATATCTTCACGTAGAGAGACTTCAATCTGAGGCAGCGTCGTTGGGTGGAGTAGTTGAAGGACTATGATTTTAGCCTGTCCTACCATTCCAGCAAGGCTAACGTGGTCGTCGATGCCATGAGTCAGCATACGCACATGATGGTGAGCCTCATGGTAAAGGAATGGAACATGTTGGAGGATCTAGTTAGCTGCAAGCCGAAGCATCAAGCTCGAGGAATGGTTGGTGCCTGGGTGGCCAACCTGTCTATTCGTCTGAAACTGTTAGAGTTTATTATCGCCTATCAACAGTTGGATCCGTTTATTCAGGCTGTGTTTGAGAAGTTGGAGGCTGGTGGAGCGCCTCATTTCTCTACTGGGGCATATGGAGAGCTGAGGTATGATATGCGTTTGTATATGCCCCAGCATGAGGAGGCTAGGCAGTGGTTGTTGGATGAAGCGCATCGATCTAGGTACACCATTCACCCAGGGAGTACAAAGATGTACCGAAACTTGAAGCAAAATTTTTGATGGCCTGGTATGAAGAGAGATGTTGCTAACCATGTGGCGAGGTGTACTACCTGCTAGTTGGTCAAGGCAAAGCACCAGAGACCTGGAAGAACCTTGTAGTTGTTGGATATTCCTATGTGGAAGTGGGAGCATATCTTGATGGACTTCGTGACTGGTTTTACATGGACTCAGAGGAAGAACGACACCGTGTCGGTGATCATGGATCGACTAACCAAGTCTGCTCACTTTTGGGCCATTCGGGTGAAGCTTCTGATGCATCGCCAAGTGGAGTTGTATGTCTCCAAGGTGGTTAGGCTGCATGGTGTTCTGGTGTTCATCGTGTCAGACAGAGACATGAGGTTCACCTCAAGGTTCTAGAGAACTCTCCAGGAAGCCTTTGGCATTATACTCAACTATAGTACAACATTTCATCCTCAGTCGAATCGTCAGACAGAGAAGACTATCCAACGTGGGAGGATATGCTTAGAGCATGTGCCTTAGAATTACAAGGGAGCTGGGAGGACCATTTGCTGCTGATTGAGTTCACCTACAACAATAGTTATCACTTGAGTATAGGGATGGCACTGTACGAAGCCTTGTATGGTAGGCCATGCAGATCGCCGGTTTGCTGGAGCGAAGTGGGCGAGCGTCAGATGATTGGTCCAGAGTTTGTGCAACTGTATGCAGACAGAGTGGATTTGATCCGTAGCAGGTTGTTGGCTACACAAAGTCAACAGAAGAGCTATGCCGACAAGAGGCGGAGACTGCTGGAGTTTCTGGTGGGAGACTATGTATTTTTGAAGGTGTCGTCGACCAAGGGTGTCGTGCGGTTCGGGAAGCGTGGCAAGTTGAGCCCTCGCTATATTGGCCCATACCAGATCACCTAAGGATTGGTGAAGTTGCTTATCGGTAGAGTCTACCACCAGAGATGTCATCCATGCATGACGTGTTCCATGTCTCCATGTTGAGGAACTACTTGGCTGACGCGTCTCATGTGATCCCAGTTTAGCCAAAAGGGCTCTAGGAAGATCTGTCCTTTGTGAAGGATGCCGTTGAGATTGTTGACCGTAAGGAGCAGGTGCTGCGGAACAAGATGATTCCATTGATTTTGGTGCAGTGGCAGCATTATGGAGCTGAGGCGGCCACGTGGGAACGTGAGGAAGCCATCCTAGCCCAGTACCCGTATCTTTTCTCCTAGTGATTTCGGGGGCAAAATCTTCTTTTAAGGTGATTAAGTTGTAACACCTATAAAATTCATTTTGTAATTATTTACATTTTATGAATTTTATTCCTGAACAGGTGTTACTGTTCCGTGGTCTATTGTGTGGTTTTGTGCTTTTCGGCTTGGACCTTGTAGGCCGACGTCTATTTACGTGTCCCTATGCGTGGTTGGCACTGTGCATTGTGGCACTACGTGTGTGGGGCTAGAGTGTGGATCTGTGTGGGGTCCACGTGGGGCCCACGTTCATGGGCTGGTGGTTGAGGCTTGCAATTGGTCTCATGGTTGTGGTGGGTTGTTGCGTTTGTGCGGTGGTTGGCGAGGTTGGCAGCTGAGGGAGTTGTGGGTGTGCGCGTGGCCCACTGGTTGCATGCACACGGCCACATACTCTCTGTACGTGGCTTTTTAAGCCCAGACCCTCCGCCATGCACGACCCAAGCTTCGTCGTTCTTCCCTGCGTACTTCTCTCCATCCCGAGCACACTTCCTTTCCCTCTCCCTCCATCTCACCCCACCCTTTTTCCCGTCTCACTCATTCTCTCTCCCTCCACTCACTCCCTCCCGTCTCACTCTCTCACTCTCCCTCCCCTATTTCTCTCCTCCCTACGACCTCCTTTCGGCTCGGTGTGCTCGAGGGTCGGCGACGGTGTGCGGCGGCTCGTGGTGGCATGTGGAGCTTGCGTGGAGTGCTTCCGTGGCCGTGGTTGCGTTGTGGTCGCCGTAGTCGATCAGAGATCGCCAGACCTCATTTTCAGGTACGCATCTCCAATCCCTGTAATAGAGAGCATGAAAATGGTATAAATTGATAGGGTTGCATGAAATCTAGGTAAATTTACATTCCTAAAACTTGTTGTGATTTTATGTGAATTTATGGTGGATTTATGGACATTTATGCTGATGGTTGCGTTTTGGGTCCTTTTGACCCTTCTGCCTTTCCGATTTTATATTTTGATGCATGGTGAATGGATTTTAGTTTTGTTTGTTGGGATTTGGAGTAGACTCGAGCATCTACATATTAAGTTTTATGTAAGATTTTTGGTGTTTGTTTAGAGGGTCCGATTGGAGGTCCCAATTGGGGCGATTTCGAACTTTAGGGTTCAGGCCATTTTCTGTTTTTCGCAGAATTCAGCATACCGAACCACTTCAGTATGCCGTTTTTCTATTAGATTAGGTCCTCTGGTGGAAATTTGGTCGTTCGATTTTAGATGGTTGCCCGAATCAGGAGATTTTGGTCGACCGAACCATTTTGAGCATATCGATTTTGGCTTGAGTGTTGACCGTTGACCTAATTCGGTCAATCGATCTAGATCGGTCTAACAAACCAGGGGTTTTCGGCATACTGAACTGGTTTTCGACATGCCAAATCAGGGCCCAAATGAGTTTATAAAATTGGATTTCTGAGAGTCTTACGGATTGGTTTGCTTTGTCCCATTGAGAGGGATTGTGGGCTGTAAATGGTGGTCTCCTGAAACACCAGATCCACCGTTTTGTCATGGCTTTGGAAGAGTTTTCAATGATATAAAAATGGTTTTTGGAAATGGATTTCATGGAAATAGTTGGCCTGTTTTGGAAAATATTTTCCTGATTTTCTGTGTGCGGGCCAAAACAGTGTGGGACCGTGTCGTCGGGTGCGACTCCCTGGTTGAGGTCCGGGGGCGAGATACCTTAGTCTGAGGGGCGTTGGGTCCTGGAGGTATGAGACTCCTTGACTGTCGTCTCAAGGCTAGAGTTGTGGTCTGCCAGTTGAGGTGCCTTGATGCATGACAGGGTGGTATGATACTCCTGTTGTCGCTGTGAGTACTAAGGTTGGGGTGCCATCGGGTGTAGAGGTATGATACTCCCTCTTGAGCACCATGTGTAGAGGATGCCGTGAGAAGGTGTATCCTGTGGTGGCCGGTGCGGGTGAGACACGTGCCCCGTAGCTGGTAGCATCCTGAGAGACAGGACTGCCTTCCTAGGGAGGGGTTGGCTTTTGAGGGTTCTCCAGAGAGGGAGAATCGCGGGATAGTGAACGCTCCTGCACAGGGTAGCCATCACCGTGGCAGTGCAAAACGCTATGGTCGCTCCTCAACGAACCTGTTCCTTCCTTTCAAGGATTTGCACAATGTCCTCCGCCATGGACAAATCTTCCTAGAGCTCCTCCAGCTCGATAGAAATCACTTGGGATACGACGGCCAAACACTTCCTCAACATCGAGACGTGAAACACACTCTGCACGCCTGAGAACTCTTGAGGCAAGTACAACTGATAGGCAACTTCCCTGACCTCCTGATTATTCTATAAGGTCCAATGTAGCGAGGTCTCAACTTTCCCCGTTTCCTAAACCTGAATATGCCTTTCGTTGGTGACACCTTTAGGAAGACGAAGT
Organism: Posidonia australis; assembly: GCA_024699735.1. Taxonomy (NCBI): domain Eukaryota; kingdom Viridiplantae; phylum Streptophyta; class Magnoliopsida; order Alismatales; family Posidoniaceae; genus Posidonia; species Posidonia australis. The sequence goes on from JAMKQA010001258.1 coordinate 6,788, forward strand.
CTCCAACCTCGAACTCCAAAGGTCTACGCCTCCGATCAGCATAACTCTTCTGTCTGCTCTGTGCAGTCGCTAGTCTCTTCCTGATCAAACCCACTTTCTCTGCATACTGCTGCACAATCTCTGGGTCCACGAGCTGTCTCTCACCTACTTCATCCCAACAAGTAGGTGTTCTACACGGTCTGCCATACAATGCCTCATACGACGCCATACCTTTGCTGGAGTGATAGCTATCGTTGTAGGCAAATTCGATCAACGAAAGATGATCTTCCCAGCTCCCTCCACAATCCCAGGTGCAGGCCCTTAACATGTCTTATAAGGTCTGGATAGTCCTCTAAGTCTACTCGTCTATCTGGGGATGGAAGGCTGTACTAAAATGCAGAATGGTGCCAAAAGCCTCTTGCAATGCTCCCTAAAATCTAGATGTAAACCTGGTGTCCCTATCAGACACAATGGACACTAGCACCCCATGGAGTCGGATTATCTCAGCCACATACAACTCTACTAACTGAGCTAACGGGAGATTCACCCTCATTGGTAAGAAATGTGCTGACTTTGTGAGACGATCCACGATCACCTAGATGGTTTCGTTCTTCCTCCTGGTCTTGGGCAGTCCTGTCACAAAGTCCATAGATACATGCTCCTATTTCCAAACCGGAATGTCCAGGGGTTGCAACATTCCCCCAGGCTTTTGGTGCTCGATCTTGACCATTTGGTAGGTTGCACACTTCATCACATGCTCAGCTATCTCTCTCTTCATTCCAAGCCATCAAAAATTTCTCTTCAAATCCTTGTACATCTTGGTGCTCCAAGGATGAATTCTATATCTAGACCGATGGGCTTCATCCAGTAGTCGCTGTTTCACATCCTCTGCCTGAGGCACATAAAGGTGCAGATCATACCTAAGTCCTCCATCTGCACCAACAGAGAAACGAGGTGCCACTCCCACCTCCCGCTTAGCCCAAGTCTCCTACACAAAGGGGTCCAATTGTTGAGCTGCTACAATAGTATCCAATAATCTTGGGTGAACAGACATATTTGCTACCCAAGCTCCAGTAGGTCTGTGAGGCTGCCTCAACAGTCTGCACCCAACCAAACCTCTAGCATATGCCATTCCTTGATCATCAGTCTAGCCATCAAGTGAGTGTGCCTACTTAGGACATCAGCGACCACATTAGCCTTCCTTGGGTGATAGGATAGACTAAAGTCATAGTCCTTGAGGTATTCTATCCATCTCCTTTGCCTCAGATTCAAATCCTTCTGAGTGAAGATATATCTTAAGCTCTGGTGGTCTGTGAATACCTCAAACTGCTCACCATATAGGTAATGTCTCCAGATTTTCAGTGCAAATACTATTGCAACCATCTCCAAATCATGAGTGGGATAATTCCTTTCATGGTTCTTCAGCTGGCGTGAGGCATACGCCACAACTCTCCCATGCTACATCAGTACACATCCTAATCCTGTCCCACAAGCATTGTAGTATACTGCAAAGCCACCACTCCCTAAGGGTAGAGTCAAAACTGGAGATGTGACCAGTTGAGTCTTCAATTCATTGAAGCCCTCTTCGCATTGCCAGTTCCAAATGAAAGGAACTTGTAACGACCCAGGTTTTAGGAGTGGTGCTTTGGCCAGATAATTAAGGTGAATTTAGGTGTGTTAGGATTTGAGGGTTCCAATGCCTAATGTAGGACACATTCTCAGTAGTGTCCGACGCTTGGATTGTGGGTTTCTAGTCTTTTAGCGTGTTGTGGTTTTGGCGCTGTGTTGGCCCTCTTAGGAGTTTTGTGGTTTCTCTTGGGCCATGGCGGTTTGGTGGCGGGTCCCTGGTGGCATGAGTCACGTGGACATGGAAGGTCGCGTGGTTTGGTTTCGTGCTTGCGGCTTCCTTTATTTCCTTCCCTTCTTTCTCTTTCCTTTCTTTCTTTCTTTTCTTTCTTTTCCCTTCCCCGGACACCACCCCCCACCCCTTCTTCTTCTTCTTCTTCTTCTTCTTCTTCTCCACTCACGCGTGGGAACGGGAGAGTAAAGAGAGAGGGGGAGACAGGAGGGAGAGAGGGATTGTGAGAGAGAGAGAGGGAGATGGTGGGGAGGAGGAGGTTGCAGTCGCCGCCGTGCGTCCCACATTGTTGTGTCTTCGGTGGAGGTACACATCCCGTAGATTTTATTTTGATTCCAAATTTGTACCATAGGTGCATTTAGTGTGCTGGTAATTGTAGTGAATTTTATAGAATTTATTGTGCATTTTTGGGCCATTTATGGTCGTATTTATGGTAGGGGGTGAATAGTGTCCCTTTTGTGTTTTCTATGGTTTTCTCGAGATCCGCTTGATGGATTTCGGTGTTGTTTGTCTGGTTTGGAAGATCTCATTGAGATCTTCATTTTCATATATTGTTTGCATGGTTTGGTTTAGTGGTTCGCAGGATTGGGCTTTGGGTCCCATTTTGGGTTGCCCTGTAGTCGCCTGGTTCGGTATGCCGAATTATTTTGGTATGCCATTTTTATTGCAGATTGTCCCCTCGACCATTAGTTCGGTCGACCAAATTTATTCGGTCTGCCGTTCCTGGAGTCTTGGGTGTTGATAGAGTTTCTGGTTCAGTCGACCAAATTTTTCGGTCTACCGAATCAGGGGTTTTCGGTCGACCCAGTGGTTTTTCGGTTAGCTGATCTGGTGCCCTGAGCCCAGATTCGGTCGACCGTTACATTTCGGTCCGCTAGTTCAGGCCCTGATCCTGCATTAAGTTATCTTATGTTTTGATGAATATATATATATGTATATATATATTAATCTTGGGGGGGATAAACATGATGGCATAAATGATTAGGATAATCATTAGAATGGTCTAGGGTTTGCCTAAAAATGAATTAGCAAGATTCCACCTAGGGCATGGGTAGAATAAAAGATGAAATGATTTAGAAATAGTAGATTCTTTCCCCAGATGGTTTAGACTGGACTTTAGGGATAATGATAGTGTCCCTAGGTCTAGGTTTTGTGTGTGGTGCACTGAATGGAGTATTTAGTGGCACTGTTCCAGGTGTTTGAGCTGATCTGACTATGCTCAAGAGGGACACGAGCCAGTAGGTGACTTACACTTGGCGCCAGAGCATGTGAGTTCTGGTTGTGTTTGCTTTGCTGTTGGTGTTTTATTGGGTTGTGGTCGTAGGTTGAGTGTAGTGCTTGTGGACCTAGACGCTCCCAAGGTGCTTTTTCCTGGGCCTGACAGGAGAGCTGTCGAGGCTATGTCTTATTTGTGGTTTTTCGGCCTTCGATTTCCATGCCGCTGTTGGGCACAATATTGCTTGAGCTTTAAAGGATATTTAATGGTTCTTGAAAAATGGTTTCCCAAAAGAAAGTTTTGGAAAGAAAAGAGTACATATTTGAAAGTTGTTTTGGAAAGAGTTTTCTAGTGTTTTCTGTTTGCGTTGGGGGTCGAGATACTTGAGGCGGAGATTTGTTGGGTCTTGGACGTATGATACTCCTTGATTGTCAATTTGAGGATAGGGTTGTGGTCCGCTGGTTGAGGTGTTTCGTTGCATGACGGGGAGGTATGATACTCCTACTGTCGCTGTGAGCACTGAGGCTCGGGTGTTGTCGGGTGTGGAGGTTTGAGATTCCTTCCTGAGCACCGTGTGGAGGCGTACCCTGTGGTGGCCTGTGCGGGTGGGATGCGCACCCGATAGCTGGTAGCGTCCTGAGAGACTGGACTACCTTCCCAAGGAAGGGTTGGCTTTGTGAGGGTTCTCCAGGTGGGAGAATCGCGTTACGACATGGCTCTTGCACAGGCTGGCACGTCGTGGTAGTGTAGACGACATTGGTGGCTTCTCAGTGGACAGCTTGTGACCAGTGTTGTCTGCTTGGCGTCAGGCAGTTCGACACACTATTTTCTCTTGTATTTGTGCGGAGTCCTGGTTTAGGAAATTAGGCTCTGGGCCTAGAGGAGGCCGTGGTTTTGGGTGCTTGTTGTGGCCTAGTGCTTTGGGAGCGATGGCTCCATTGTTTTGGAGCAGTGGCTCCGTTGTTGTGGGAGTAGAGGCTCCCTGGCTAGGTGTGTGCTTAGGTCCGGAGGGGACCATGTTGTGCAGAGCAGAGCCTCTGTAGTTGTGCTTTTGGTGTTGTTTTGAGCTTGAGATGGTGAGTAGCTTTCTCGAGCATGCATAAAAGGTTTTAAAAGTGCACGCATGTGGTTTTGAAAAGAAAAGGAATGGTATTAAAGGCATGGTTTTGTGATTTTGTGGCCTGCCGGGACGTGGTAGACTACCTAGTTTGGTGTTGCGTCGTCCGAGAGGGATGCCAGTACTTGTGTGTTGGGCGTTGGTAGATTGCCCTTTTGGTTTGTCGGCATCCAGGTGTGATGCTTGTGCTTGGTTGCCCATGGCATAGGTTGCCGAGTTGTAGGAGGGGTGAGTGCTGGGTGACCGTTGAGTGGTCACTCACGTGTGCTTTGTTTTGTGTGTTTTTGGCAGGTGCAGGATAGTAGCTGTTGGTTGCTAGTGCATATAGGAAGAGTCACACCACCACACATCGGGCATCTAGGTGAGTGATAGTTTAGTTTATTTCTGTTGTTTACTAGTTTTATTTCCTATTGAGAGTACTTAGCCTTAGTTACATCATTAGTGTAATTGTTGGTTAATAATAAAGATAAAACAAATAATAAAATAAAAATTTGTTGCTAGGTTTAGTGGTAGCGACTTGGGGGTTGTTACAAACCTCCTTTTGTGTCAATCTAGTCAAAGTTGTTGCAATCTTGGAGAAATCCTATATGAACCTTCTATAATAGCCAACCAAGTCCAAAAAGCTTCTGATCTCTGTCATGATCTTGGGTCTAGCCCAACTACTAACTGCCTCAACCAAGGATGGGTCTATTTTAATTCCCTCACCTGAAATGATGTGGCCAAGGAATGTAACCTCTTCCAGCCAAAACTCACACTTAGAGAACTTCGCATACAGTTGATGTTGTCTCAAAGTCTCTAACACCATTCTCACATGTATCTAGTGAGTCTACACATCAGGGGAATATACCAACACGTCATCAATAAATACCACAACAAATTGGTCTAGGTAGGGTCTGAACACCCTATTCATCAAATCCATGAAAGCGGTTGGTGCATTCGTCAATCCAAATGGCATAACCATAAACTCATAATGTCCATACCAGGTACGAAAAACTGTCTTATGCACGTTAGTTTCTCAGATATGCAGCTGGTGATATCCTGATCTCAAATCAATCTTCGAGAAGACTGAAGCCCCCTAAAGCTGATCAAACAAATCATCAATCCTAGGGAAAGGATATCTATTCTTGATTGTAATTTGGTTCAGCATCCGATAATCAATGCAGAGACGGAGTGAACCATCCTTCTTCTTCACAAACAGTACTAGTGCACCCCAAGGTGACACACTTGGTCTAATAAATACTCTATCGAGCAACTCCTGAAGCTGATTCCTAAGCTCCCTTAACTCTGCTGGTGCCATCCAATAAGGGGTCTTAGATATAGAGCTAGATCTTGGCACCAAGTCGATCTGGAATTCAACTTCCCGATGCAGTGGCATTCTAAGCAAGTCCTTTGGAAACACATCGAGATATTCCTGAACCACGATTATATCCTGCACCCTCAGAACTGAAGAAGAAGACACTGACATGCTCGCCAAATATCCCATACATCCCTTAGATAAGTGGCGGTAGTCTTTAATCGCAGAAATTATCTTCTTCTATTCTCCTGGTCTGGTTCCTTGCACTGCACACCACCCTTGACCAGGGCACTCGACTAGGACTCTCCTCTTGGCACAGTCGATGATGGTTAAATGCTGCGCCAACTAGTCCATCCCCAAGATGATGTCATATTCTTACATATCCATCACAATCAGACTGGCTCTAAAATCTTGGTCCCCCAACTTCACATTGACTGACCGCAGATATTTCCATGCTAAGCCGTGCTCTCCCAATGGGGTCACCACATTGAGATGGAAGGCCAATCTAGCTTGTCGGTCCCTAATCTCCACAGCAAAGGAATCAGAGATAAAAGTAAAAGAACTCCCCGAGTCAAACAGGACTCTAGCCATATGATCAGCCACAAGAAAGGAACCTAGATATCACATATAGTATCCATCAACAAAAGCACAATATAACAACTACTACTACTACTACATAGGGAGAGTACCAGATACAGTAGTGCATTGAAGGGAAAGGTTACAATTCATAACATTCCTTTATTCCATACCCTCTACTACATCCCCTGATGGACCCACATCAGGGGTAGTTATGGAGAACACTCGCTCCTTAGTTGGCTGATGGGGTGTGTCCCCAACTGACTTAGCAAGATCAGGGCAATTTCACTGAATGTGCCCAGACTTTCCACAGTTGTAGCAGACCATCTTCTCTAGATTCCGCTGTCGATGGTAACATTGTGCTGCTACATGCCCTGGACGCCCACAGTTAAAATAGAATTTCTTCTTTTCCGGACCACTGCTCGAACCAACCTGACTGTATCCAGCTCCTCCCCCAGCTACTGAGTTGGTGTGCTCCTTCCTTTTCTTCCTAGAGCTCCCAGAACTGCCTGAGCTCTGCTTTCCAGAAGTAAAAGATCGTGGAGCAAGCACCTCCCCCTTGCCCTTGGGGTGATCTTCCAGAAACAACCTGCGGTCCTCCTTATAACGGGCCGCCAATTCCACTGCTATGGTCAAAGTGGGATACTCGTAGCCTAAGACCCTCGATCTGAGTGCTGGAGTCAATCCCTTCGCAAACCTCTTGGCTCTACACTTCTCAGTGTCAAATGTCTATGAGAACTGCTCCAATCTAGTGAAGGTCGCCTTATATTCAGCTACAAACATGCTACCTTGCTTCAAGTTTCTAAATTCCTTGTCCAATCGATCTCTTTCATATTATGGAAAGTACTTCTTGTAGCAGGCCTCTTGAAAATCCTCCCACGAGATCATCAGCAAGTCAGCATTAGGGAACTTCATACGACAGGTAGCTCTCCACCACTAGTCGCCGTCTCCCTTACACTGAAAGGTAGCTAGTCAGATCCATTTCTCAGCTGGGCACTCCATGCCCTCCAAGACCTTCTTAACCTCAAGTAGCCAGGCCTCACAATCTTCTGGCTTGCCCTTGCCATCAAAAGTCGGCAGGCTCAAACGGTGGAACTGCTTAAGCCAATGGGCTACCTTGGTCCCTGTTCCTAACGAAGGTCTGAGCGAAACCTTGCATCAATTGACTCCGCTCCTGCCGAAGGCCTCCCCAACCACTATCCTACTCCTCACCAGAACTTGCTGCAGGAGTCTTGCCTTTGCCACGACCTCTAGGCGGCATCTTGTTGCCACCACAAGCAAACAAGCAAACATACAAGTCAAGTGCTATAATCCTAGACAGATTGTGCAGTCCAACTAAAGCCATAGTGCTGGACACCCTATGCAGGTGCACTTAGTGAACCTAGGCTCTGATACCACTCTGTAACGCCCCCGCGCTACACAATAGTACAGGAACTACCCAAATGCAACTAATTGAGTCTAAAATAACAGAATTAAATAAATAAAGATAAACACCCAGACCTATATGCGGCGAAAGTGGCTCGAATGCGATGTACCAGACATGACTGCACCTACTCCTATGTACTTGAGACAAGACAAAAGACAACCATGTGTGAGTGACAGGAATGTCACCCTGTATGCACCCCAAGAACAACAACAAAACCGACAGAAAACTTTGCATTGCCAGAAAACCTCAAGATGCCATAGACGTCGAAAAACCAACACACGAGGTTCGGTAAAAATCAGTAAAGGATGCTATTTCAAAAACTTTCTTTTCTTTTCCTTTTCAAAATCTCATGCTCATTAACAAATCTTTATGTACAAATTAGGAAAAAACCATTTCCCTCTAGTTTCCCAGCCCAAAGCACCATTTTCTATATTAATACAATTCACAACAAGTCAGGGCTAGGAACTAGTTCAACACAAATCTCAATCCATGTCTCAAAATTGGTCACATCATCCTAGCCACAAGCGATCGACCTAGCTACATGCAGTTGTCGAGGCTCCACCCCGACCCCACTATAGTGCTGCGGTGAACCACCCTGTGTTGGAGTTCAACCGCCCTGGCCGCAGCCTCAAAACTTACCCTCACTGGTACAAGCACGGAGTGCATCCTCACGACGCCTTGGTGCCCAAGCACTTAGGGACTCTAACCCTAGACCCGACCAGCATCGGCACTAATGGTAATCCAGGTCTACCGTACCCTAGGTCATACAGTACCACCACAGTCTCGAGGTTGCTACCTCGGACTACAACTCGGCAGCCACAACCAAGGACACGTCCCCGACATCTCTAGAGGTTTCACTACCCATGTTGGCAAGTCCTGGTCTAATTGTAGTTCCTACAAATCTCGGAAATCTCTTTTAAACCGTATGCAGTTTCTCATTTCAAATCATTTGACAAAACTAGTTTTCATTCATAAAATTCTTTATAAATCTCACACATTAAGTATCATATTCCTCGTCTATGGTTCTCAAAACCAATCATTTTATTGACATTCATTCATGGTTCATTGTATCATGTATTCACCCCTCACATGGTTCCATATGTATTCCACATATTTCATGTTTCACAAATTCATGGAAAACATAATTAAAACATGTCTGCATGCGACATCTCATGAATCATTTCTATGTATTTCATACATTTATCATGCATTTTATCTCTATTTATTAACATTTTTCAAAGCATTTCTCACTATGGTTCTGGTTCCTGATTCGGCATACCAAATAGGGTCTCGGTCGACCGAAAATCCCAGATTCGATCGACCGAAATATTTCAGTACTCCGAATCTTTGTCAATTTTATCAGTTCCCTGCCAGAACGGTCGACTGAAATCATCCAGTCGCCCGAAATTCCCTGATTCAGTCCACCGAATTACCCCCGGTCATCCGAATCAATGGCTGAGGGAACCCACCTGGAGGAATTTTGGTATACCGAACCCAGTTTGGCATACCATTTTCTACGATTGTAGAAAACCTCCCCGGCTGATGCCGTCTCTTCTACCCAAAGTGGGTGTGAGGGGAGGACCCATCTAATCTACCACATAAATCATAAGTAAAACATGGGGTGTAGACATCCAAGTTTACTTTAAAACCCCTCAATCCAAACAGAAAACCATTAAGCATGTTGTTCTATAGAAAATCATAAAGTCATGAAGCTCGTACGAGATCACTGTAGCATGCCACCAAAATCACTAGCATAGCCCCACAAAACAACCATGAATCAGCATGATCTCATCATAAAAACGTTATACATCACATTCCCAACATTTTCCCTATTTTTGCATGATTTCTACATCATTACCCATGATTTACCACTTAACCTTAACATGCCTCAACCGACGAAAGGGAGAAGGAGGGGGAAATGCGTACTTAGCTTTGACGAGCCCTGTGTGTCCACGCGCTCTGGAGATGCTCGACACCGGCCTCCCCTGCTCGCACGATCTCCTCCGACGCACGATTCTCCTCCCATCTTGTGGCTCTCTTCCAACCTCCACACACTCTCTAGTTTCTCCCCTTCCCCATTGTGCTCCATGCCTCCCTTTAACACCACCTCCTCACCAGCCATTCCCCAGGAATCTCACCGACCAACTGCTAGCCTCACTGCTCTAGAGGGGACGGGACGAGTAGCCCTCTCACTAGGCCTCACAAGTAGGAGGATATGGGGTAACGGGCATGGAGGAGAAAAAGGGGGTCACAAGCATATGTGGTTGGGCTCCTTTGACTAGGTCCAAGTCCATGTGGGTCTCACCCCCAAACATGGGTCCCAAGATGCACATACCAACCCACAAAGCCAAAGAAGTCACACCACAAGGGCAAACCAGAAACACAAATGCACTGGGAGAAACCTCAACCAACAAATACAACCTTGATTAACCATTAATAAACCACATTCAATTAACACAGCAAATTCCATGGTTTTACATTAAATGAAAAATCAAGCACAGGTGTTACACTACGTCACCTATGATTTTCATGTGCTCATACGGTTTGAACAAAGGTGTAGACTAGTTAATAAAATATTTAATAGTTACTTTACATCATCTTTCTCCTAATATATATCCACCAACAACTTCATTTGGATTCTTACTTAAGAGAAATACTACAAGAAATTCTACTTTTTGTGAGAATAAATAGTGAGAACATGTCCTCCCAATATTTTTGTAAAGACTTAGCAAGAGGTATACTCGCTATGTCCTCACAAAATCAAATAGAAAGTTCGAGCACATTTAGCTAGGACTTAACCATGACATGTTCTCATTTATCTGATTTTAAATTTTTTGTGAGCAGGTATTTTCCCACCTTTCCTTTTTAGCACCTCCTCTCCTCTGCACCCTCTCCACCCCTCCTCTTGCACCCTTTCCTCCTTCTCCTCCTCATCGACATCACCATCGACTCCTCCCTACCACTTCCTCCTTGTTGGCATCACCATACTTTCCTTATTTCTCCTTCTTATTTCTCTCTACCCCCCACCTCCTACGGTCTTGCCTTCGTTTGCTCCTACCTTCGAATCCTACAATCTAGCTTGCCTCTATTTTCTCCTACCTCTGCCTCTTCTTGTTCTTATCTCTGACTCTTACTACTACCTCTGACTCCTACTACTAGCCTGCTATTAAAGGTATCCATTGAATGCCTCCATCTCTTGCTTCCCTTTTCTGTTGTGACCTATTTACATTAAATGCTTAATAATGCTTGCCAAGATGGTATCTTTAATTATGCTTTCTGTGGAATGTGCTTAATAATGCACGCTTGTTGAAATATTTTTGTCACAAAATACGTATATTTTGTGAAAATAAAGTGTAGCTTCTAATGAAGTTTTAGGTATCATTACTGTTTGACTACAAATATGGTTAGATTGTCTAGTAATAATTGGAAATGTGTTGTAGACATAGTCTCAAAGGGGATCGAAAACAAAGAAAGTATTATAAAATGTACAATATATAAATAACTAAATAAATAAATAAATATCTATATATATCTATATATATGTGTGTGTGTGTGTGTGTGTGTGTGTGTGTGTGTATGATTATTACTCAATTCTTGTATGGCGTAAATATATATATTTGTTGGGCTACTGTAGATGATAAGAGTATAAGGGATGTTTCTTTCATGCTTGCACTTAATATTAAATTTTGGTGTATTGTTAGTTCTAGAAAATGTTTTTAACATGAATTGAAGTTTTGATAAAATGCCATCTGAAGTAAGAATCAGCACCATAAGCATATCAACATTTGCTTCCAAATTAGAATGAGGATCCTTTAATTATGTTTTATTAAAAATCAAAGTGTCCTTGCTTGGTATAATAGTGAGATGAAAATATTAGCCCGACAATATACATTTATAAGATAAATTAAATTGGTCACTTCTCATTAAAATCTAAATATCTAATTGAATTCTCTACTTATACTATTTATTCTTGACAATCTTATAGTAATATGTTTGTTCTTTCTAAATGCTTTCTAATATGTGTATGTACTTATTGCACTATTTGTATTTTTTTTAATAGTAGATCAAAGAGTAGGATGATTAAAAAACAATAGCATAATGAATCAAGATGCACCATGCTCACATGCACACTGTGATAAGTCATATATCAAAGGTCAGATATGTATATCCTTGATACATCGGGTGTGTGTGTGTGCACGATAAGAAGAGCTTTCATCATCTTTCATGTCGTTTCTTGAGTGATGTGAGGAGATTGTAACCATGCCGGCGACAGTCTCGTGCTTGACGCGAAAGGCCAAATGCGCGAGGACCAGCGAAGTCACAACAAAACTATAAAAAGCAAATGATAAAAATGCAAGAGTCACCACCTAGTCTACTTGAAAACGGGAGACGAGGAGAACCATTTTAAAACATTAAAACCATGCCATAAAACAAATGGAAAAGGTCAACATGAACCAGAAAATGGGCAAGGATCCCTGTTACGCACGAGAAAGGTATTAGACACCCTCTTGCGCCCAAAAAATCGGTATTTCATGGGTTTTTCGTTTACTTATACGAAATGTTGGCTTTTCAGCCTATTTCTGTACGCCCAAGGGCGATATGCCATGCAATGCTACATGCAAGTGGTGCCTTATGCTATCATGGGTAGAGAGACTGTAGGATGTGTCCTAATGCTCAGAAAGGTCACCCGAGTGGTGGATCAAACACCAGTGCAAAGATATTGCATGGATATAACCATGTATCCAACAATATCGGGTGGCTAACGTCCTCGCTTCGCTATATGCAAAACCTATGCTACCATGCACAAATGTGGATGAAAACAGATTGGAGTCATCCTGATATATCCAGGAGAACACCCAAACAAAACCAAAGGCAAAGCAAATCGGGAATCATGCTAAATACCATGCCAAAAACTACTGTGTGTAGTGAAAAACAGGCAGGTGCGCCTGTCTAGTGCTCCAGACTGGTGCGCTAGTCTGGTGCGCCACCTATATGCTCTACTGAGGTGTGCCAGTGAAGTTATAAAATCTAGTAAACATGCATAAAATCATCTGAGAACATATCATGAATATCTGAAACTCTCGATCACATATGAGTGGGTCTTCCCCTCTCCTGCATGGTCACAAAGGAAAGGGGAAACCCAAGAAAATATGATATGGGTCTTTGTGCTCAAGGACAATATGCCTCGCACAAGACCACATAACCCCCATACTAAATGAAACTAATGAGTTTCAACCATGCTTCCCGGTTCTAGATCATGGACTGTTGCATAAGAACTCTCCAAACATGAGTCGATAGGGCAACCAGTTCACCAGACCCCAGTAACAGGCTGACTATGCTAGATGCAAAACTAAAACAAACAGTACTATCACATGCCGAAATCGTGCACACAAGAACATGACATATTAGGGATAAAACATCATAAAAATCAAAGTCCAAGACAATCGGAATAGCATGCAGATTATGATGCAAAGCTGGCTGCCTACACCCTGTGACCAGGCTAGTGTGCCAGCCTAGTGCGCTTGGATGGAGTGCCAGACTAGTGTGCCCTAAATACTCTGTTTCAGACTGCAGTCTGATCTCCAAATGCATGCAACTGAATAGGTTATTGACTACCTAGACCATTTATCTAGATGCCAGATAACTTAAATATGATAAAGATACAAGCATGAAAATCCTTTTATCGTTCTCTCCTCAAGTTATGCATATTCATGGATTACAAGGGCTGTAACTACTGTTGATGATTTTATGGGTTGTGCAGTGATTTAATTGGCATACTGATCATGCAAAAATGATAAACATGTAGAGAGGATGATTTACAGTTCATTCCATAGCTAGTGGCTACATTGGATCAAGATTCAATGTTAGAATAGAACCATACAGTGCAGAGATCATTACAACACAGAAGCAATAAGCATATATGAAGGAGCATCCAAAATATCACAAAAGGAAAGAGGGAACATTGCTATATAAACCATATATTAGTTTAGTTGCATGCTTTATTCCGGATATGATCTAAAAAATCTAAGTAGAGATAGGTAAAGGGCCTTACCTTGCTTAGGGTGTCTCCTCCTTGGATGGCTCAAGGTATCTCCTCCTTGTTTCCTTGGATTCAGTTGGGAGTTCTTTGGGATGCGAGAATATGCTCTGGGAATTGAGGTGTTGGTTGCTGGGAGTGGGTGACTCGCTATGAGATGGTCGGTAGCTCAGCCAAGAGAGCAAAACAATGCTTGAGCAAGGCTTTTTAAAGAGGATCAAATGGTAACTCCTTGGGATGCAAAAGGACTCAAAGCTCAATAGCCTTGCGTGAGGAATATTCGCAAGACTGTTATGAGCATAGCAGATGGAAAGCCAGCAACCAGTAGCCAGCACCATAAAAAGTGGTGGTGCACCAAGTTAGGGTGCCAAAGTGGTGCGTCAGTATAGTGCGCCACCTTGGTACGCCGGTGGGGTGCACCACCTTAGTGCACCAACTAGGTGCTCCACTGTGGTGCTCCCACCAAGCTGCTGGACCATAGGCTTGTGGTTGATTTATGCCATGATCTCTGGCTAATTGAAATTTCAAATTGGGTTCAAAGGTGGTTAGGCTTGCCGCATCCAAAGCAACATCTTCAGGAGGATCCACCTATGAGCTGCCTCAAAATCGAGGTGTCTACAGATGCCCCTCCCTGAGCGAGGTCGTGGGACGGAGAGAACTGAGACCGATGCTCGAGGTTGACAAGATACCTCAATTTTGAGGCTGCAGAGGAGTGATGTTTGCTGTACGCACTAAGTCACTTATCCGGTGGATGCACAGAAAGTCATGACTTGCTACCAAATGCAAATATGCAAATGCAAAGTGCAATATGCGTGCGAATGCCGAGCCAAATGCGGAAAATGCGACACCAATGCAAAACACAAATGCAAGAGCTGATGCTTGAAAGTAAAATGCAAAGCTGATGCTAATGATGAAGTGATATTGCAAAAAACTAAAGAAACCCTGCGCACAGAGGGAACCACTAGCAGGGACATGACAAGTTGTCGGACTCATCAGTCGGATTATTGAGGTTATCAACCTAAGGAGGCAGGATATGACAAGTCAGCCAAGTCTAGTCAACTTAATTGCCAAACAACGTGACGGTTGTCAACTGAGTAGTTGGGGATACCAGCCCAAAGAAAAGGGGCATGACAAACATACTATTTGTCAAGAAAGAGGGCCTTGTCCGCATGGACCTAGGGAAAACAAAGGGATTTTACGCCTGCAAAAACCCAAAAGAAAAGGATAGAATAGGACCTTGACCACCTGGTCAAAAGTCAAACAGCTGGATTTCGCGCCTGCAAAAATCTAAGGAAAAGGATAAGGACTTTGACCGCCCAGTCAAAAGTCGAGCAAAAGGATTTCATGCCCATGAAAATCCAAGGAAAAGGAACAAAAAAGACCTGGACCGCCCGGTCAAAGGACAACTTTGATTGCTCAGTCTAAAGTCAAGAAAAAGAATCTCGTGCCCGCGAGAATCCGAAAAAGGAAAGGAAATGACCACGACCGCCCGGTCAGGAGCCCAAAGAGAAGGATTTCACACCCGCGAGAATCCAAAGAAAAGGAAATGACCTCGATCGCCCGATTGAAGGTCGACTCTGATCGCCCGATTAGAAGCCAAAAAAAAGGATTTCGCGCCTGCGAGAATTCAAGGAAAAGGTAATGACCTCGATTGCCCCGGTCGGAAGTTGACTCTGACCGCCCGATCAGAAGCCAAAGAAGAGGATCTCGCGGCCACAAGAATCCAAGGAAAAGGATAAGGACCTTGATCTCCCGGTCAAAAGTCGTGCAAAAGAATTTCGCACCCGCGAAAATCCAAGGAAAAGGAACTGAAAAGACCTTGACTGCCCGATCAAAGGTTGACTTTGACCGCCTGGTCGAAAGTCAAGCAAAAGAATCTTGCGTTCGCGAGAATCCTAAAATTGAAAGGAAATGACCACGACCGCCCAGTCGAAGGTCGACTCTGACCGCCTGATCAGAAGCCAAAGAAAAGGATTTCGTGCCCGCAAGAATCCAAGGAAAAGGATAAGGACCTTGACTGCCCGATCAAATGTCGACCTTGACCGCCTGGTCAAAGGTCAAGCAAAAGGATCTCACGCCCGCGAGAATCAAGGAAAAGGATAAGGACCTCGACTGCCCGGTCGGAAGTTGACTCTGACTGCCCGATCAGAAGCCAAAGAAAAGGATTTCGCGCCTGCGAGAATATAATGAAAAGGATAAGGACCTTGACTGCCCATTCAAAGGTCGACCTTGACCACTCGGTCAAAGGTCAAGCAAAAGGATCTCACGCCTGCGAGAATCTAAGGAAAAGGATAAGGACCTTGACTTCCTGGTCGAAGGCGAACAAAAGGATTTCGTGCCCGTGAAAACCCAAGGAAAGGTAAAGAAAAGGGCCTTGACCACCTGGTCAAAAGTCAAATAGCAGGATTTCGCGCCCGCGAAAATCCTAACCAGGAAGGGATAAAAGGATCTCGTCTGCCTGGAACGAGAACCCAAAAAAAGCGATAATCCCTGGATTGTCACCTAGGAAGGAACAAGGCCCTTGTTGCACTCCAGAGGGTAAAAAGGTAATAATACTTGCTACTGGCTCTATAGCAATAAAACCGGTGTTCTTGCTGCAATGCATGCACTATCCTTTAAAGGAATCTTGTTGGCGCTTTGATCTCAACTGGCTTTCTGCGAGTTTGCAAAAAGTGAGGGCTTATTTGCAATTTCCCAAAACTAGAGGGCTTTGTTGCAAATTTCCCTGATATGGCAAATTTCTGCTGAATCGTTGCTAAGCTATCACTTTCGAAGCTTTGCTGAGTATTTGCAATTGTCTGCCTCACACATAACTTCCCATATTCTTCATGGACTATTCTGCAAATTTCATAATCATAGGGGAGTTTTCTGCAAGTTACCCATCTAATGAACTTCTTGAAGACCATGCATTTGCTTTTCTTGGCATTTTGCATTTTGCTTTCCAAATGCAAGCTGTAGAATGCTATGGGCCGAAACTCAATCTTCGCTGCCATTTTGCATTTTTGACCTCAGACATGAGACTATCTGCACTGCTGATACATAATGGGGCTCACTGAATAACTGCCATAACTGCCTAGTCACAGACATTGTTTCATTTAGGAGCTGTAACTCGACTATGCTCCATGACTCTTTTAGCTTTTATAAACTCCCTCCTCTTTCTTTCTGTTTCCTTCATTATTTTCCTTTTTCATTCATTACCTACCCCCTTATTTATTTTCCTTCTTTCTCATTCCTCCTTATTACCCATGCCCCTTCTTCTTCCTCTACATTTCCTCTCTTCCAACGAAACCCATCTCCCCTCTCCTTCTCATCGGTGGTGCCTTCGGTGGTGCGCTGGGTAGGTGCTCGAGCCCGATGCGGAGGCATGTTGCGGGGATCGTGTGCGGCGACAGGGTGCAAAGACCTTGTGTGGTGAGAGCTAGGCGACAGCATCGGCAATGGACCGGACCCTCCGAGACTAGCTGGAGAGAGGCTCACCGGTGGAGGTATTTCCTTCTTCCCTATCCTCTCTTCTCATGCTCTCCTTTTTTGTTTGGTGCCCCTTTTTTTTTCCTTTGCTTGCATCCTCCTTTGGACGGCCGACGGCGAGGTGGGTTCTGGTGAGTTTGTGGGTTGGCCATGGAGGTGGATCAGTGGTTTGGTGGCTGAGTGCATGTGGTGGTGAACTCTGGCTGGCCAAATGGTGGTGCATACGAGAGGAGCAGAGTGGACTGTGAGCGGTGGTTTGAGTCGTCGGGGCGGATGATCCCTACCAGCAATGGTGAGGGGTGGTTGTGCAGGCTTTGGGCTGTGAGGTGATAGTGCGTGAAGGCCTATGGTGATGCGGGCATGGTCGCCGGCAGGTGGTGGCTGGTCAGAGGTGCGACAACGGCTTTGCTCAGGTTTGGACATTCCGATGGGCTGATTGACAGTACAAATGGAGTGAAACTTGGATGCTGGGTAGCCTTGCAAAATAAATTTTATTTCAAAGATCCACGAACTAATTTTGTGATACATGCCACTTATGCCATAGAACTTAGCTTGAAAGTATGATTTCTTCCTTAATATGATTGAACATATACACCCTTTAGTCATTCTGAACCACTTGAAATGTGTCTATCCATGAATTAAATCATGACTTGCCGGCTTGAGTCAACTTTTGTCATTTAAACCAACTTTTCATTTAGCAAACCTTGTCTAGGTAGAACAAATGTAGAGCAACAAAACAAAACTGCAAAGTAATAAATGCCCATGTTTTATTGCAATATTGAGTTAGGCTCGCATCTCATTTAATCTGCACATGTTAAAGGAGCCGTTGCTACTAAAATGCTTAAATGCCTACTAATATACTTTGTTTACGCACACCACACCTTTTATATTCTACCCATGACTGCAGGCTTTATAAATATGCCTGATAATCAACACTTATACTGCCATGCTTTACCTCGAGACTTGTGCTTTTCTATATTCGGATATACAATATTTATTTTGCTTGTCTTGCTGCTTAAATCCTGGTTTGTTCCTTTCCCCCTTGTAGGATGATCTAGTTCCCGAGGAGAGGACACCACAACCTTCCCGAGACACACCCTCGAGTTCTCGTCCACGGTGGCAAGGCAGCTCCTCGAGGTCACGTGCTTCCAGCAATTCGACACCTGCTGTCCCCATTGAGGTAAGCTAGACTGGAATAACTTGTATTTGACATAAACCTACCATCTTTATTAACAAATGTACTTTTAGGAGTCTGGCAACTTTACGGGGTGACTCCTCAGCGGCGATCATATTTGCGAGAGCCCTGACTTCATGGTAACTATTTTATTCTTTTTTCCTTGTTAGCATGCTTTGGCTCTAACACCACTACTTGTCTGATCCTGCATTTATTCTGCTATTACTATTTCAGGTTAGCGACGCTAACCGAGTGATGCGATGTCATTGGGCCCCTATGCTCGATCACTTCCACCGCTTACCCGAGTTTTTACAGGACTTTCTGCTCCACTGGTCCCCTTTTGGTGGCTTACTCTGCATTCCGGCTATTCACGGTCACTACAACTTCTTCCGAGCTTTAGTGGAGAGATGGAGGTTCGAGACGCATACCTTCCACTTTCCATTCGGAGAGCTGACCGTCCTGCTTGACCAGTGGGCCCTGCTGACAGGTCTCTCATTCGGCGACGAGCCGATCATAGGCGAGACCACACACGGGATGCATCTAGCCCCTGCACTCTTAGGTCGTGTTCCTCCAAAGCCACCTAGGGGGAAACATATGATCACTGTGGGGTGGCTTAGAGAGTGGGCCCAGTTTTGGCCCAACCCAGAATCGGACAGTGATGAGGCGGATATTTTACTCAAGCACTTTCTGTTGGACTTGCTAGCGATGATTTTCTGTGATTCTTCTACTTACTACATCCATGCAGATTGACTAGCATACTTAACCAACTTGGAGCACCTAGATCATTATGACTGGGCTAGAGCTAGCTACACCTGGCTGATCTGCGGGCTTGATAATGTAGCTAGGTTGGGTTGCCGGTCTTACGTGGGACTGTATCCCCTACTCACTGTAAGTATTTTACTTTATTTTTGCAAAATTTCCCTTTTTGATGATATCTGATTAACTATCCTTCTGCTTGTCGTTGCTAGTACTGGGCCATCGAACACATTACATGGGGACACGGTTTTGGCCGCCTCCATGATGAGTTTCACCCCCTCCCTCGCCAGTGGGTTGAGCCTGACCACCGGGCTGCTGCGGGGGTCTACAACTACGAGTCCTATCGATATCTGCTAGATTTGGTAGAGCTCGAGGACGTAAGTTTTTATGTTTTGGACTTTATTTTCTACATGTTCATCTATGCCCGCATTGCTTATAATTGTCTATTTCTGCAAAGAGGTTCACTTGCACCCATTCTCAAGATATGATGGCTTCAACTGGGCACCTCTGAACTCTGGCCATGTTCTGAGGGACAAACAAGTGAAGTTCTATTGCATGAAAAAGTCGGCCTATTTCCTCCCAGGGCGCGTGAGGCACCAGGAGATGAACAAATTCTGTATTGCTGCCCCTCCTCATTCAGACATGGATCTCCCAGTCCCATCTCGTGCTGTGGCTAGGAGTCAGCATGCTGCTACTGTGGCTTCTAAAGATAGACATATTCTTCGAGAAGTCAACTATACAGACTACTTAGCTTGGTACAAGCACGTCGGAAAGCCCTACCTTTTTTAGGAGGCCGTGTGGAATAGCCAGCGTGGAATGTGGTATGGCACTGACTTGGCCAAGGTAAATTGTTGTAATTTCTGCTTGAAAACTTTATTTCATACAAAAGGATAAATCTGACATTTGTTCTACTTTCACAGGGCTTCGAGTTGTAGTTTGCTTCTTTTTATGAGGATATCATGCGGAAAAGGGTATGTGCCTCTATGTTGGTTATGTATCACCTTATTTCCATCATAAATTCACCTGACATATTTGCAAACTTGTGCAGGAACTACGCTGGCAGAACATCCTTCGGGTATCCCTTCCCTCATTTGCTTTTGCCACTTTCTTTTAACAGCATACTTGCCACTGATATAAATCTAACATTCTTTTGACAGCAAGACTATTCGGCTCACGAGGTGAACGTGGCTACCAGTGAAGAGTTCACCTTGGAAGCATTTGAGGAGGACTGCTCTGACACAGAGGTTTCATAGAGGGTTTTATGTTCTACCGCCCGCATGCAAGCTGCTGCTGCTATCCATTGTTCGCGTTAGATCATCCGGCGAGGGGCTCGACTCCAGGCGAAGAGCTTCCAAGAGGCCTCATCCGAAGAGGAGGAGTCGGATGGGGAATAGTTGTTTCCTATCTTTTCCAGTCTTTCCAGCCTCTATACGACTGTTACGACTTGTATCCCAAACAATGTACTTTGTGTTTCTTTAAAAACTCATGAATGCAAATCTGACTTTTGGAATACAAACACCCTCTCCTCGAATACTTGTTTGTGTGTGGAATGTACATTTTTATGTAGGTTTCAAGAATTGGTGTCGATTTGGGTGAGCTCAGCATTTAGGGGAAGCTCTGCCCAATGTCCAACAAGTGGTGCACCAGCTGTGTGCTCCATCTTGGTGTGTCGGTGAGGGGCACAACCATAGTGCACCTGTTATGTGCACCACGAGAGTGTACCACCTAGGTGCACTACCTCTATGCGTCGGAGTGGTGTGCCCCAGAAAATTGCCAGTTTGCTTGCCTTTTCTGCTACGACCCTTTCTTTTTTCCCTATATAATCTCACATTCCCAACGAGATCTGCCGCCTTCTCTACTGTGAAAACCTTTCACGAGCCTTCAATCCTTCCTGTAGCTCTATTCCTGTTCTTTTGGTGTCGGCTACACTCTCTCCTTCATTACAATGGTATGTTATTCTCCTCCTTGTGATGATTCTTCACATATGCATATATCTTGCTAAATCTTGTTGTTTATACTCCCTCACATCTTGCAACATGGAAGGAAAAATGTTTATCTATTTTTATCAAACCATGTGAAGGAATACTCTGATTTCTCCTATTTTTGGGCCTCGTGCACATCTCATATATTGCAAAAAGGCTACATAAGCTGATGTCCCACCAAATCTTAGATTTGCAGATAACAAGATGCATATTTCCACATCACGCAAGAGGAGGTGTTGCATGTTCTGATTTCTATTTTTTCTTTCTGATTTGCAATCTTTACTTGCTCTTTTTTGTTTTTTTACCATGAGAAAATGCTTTGCCAAATCATGTCTGTTGGCCCCAGACTCGATCCTGCATTTTCCTACCATAGCTTGACCCAAGACTATTTCCACAGGGATACCCAACCATGGTGACACCGAGATACTGCTCTGATGTTCTAAGAGCATGGATTGATGCATTGATTGCTGCAGATCATGAGCAACTATGGATTTGGGGCATATCATCCTCGTTACTGAATATTGCTAAAGTGGAAGTGAACTAGCATTTGTTATGTGCTGTAGCTAGATTCTGGAAACCTGCATTCCATGTATTCCGTTTTGGGCAAACAAAACTAACTCTCACTTTGGAAGAAGTCCGACGAATATGCGGCCTGTCGCCATACATGTCTCCGCTTGTCTTTTTGCGCTGCGACAACTATGCTTCAGTCTTGAGCCAACTAATCGGTTTGTCTCAAAGTGTTTGCGAGAAAAGCCTCATTTGCAAGGATAGGTCGGCTATCATGCTGCGCCTAGACTACTTTGACAAGATTATCAGCACCCGTCTATCCTCAAGTAGCTTGTGGCTCTATGGCTCTATGGTACGCTTCCTTGGAGAGCTAATCTTTAGCCACGGTCGAATGATAGTGGCCATTGAGGTGGCTGAAATAACATTGGCGATGATCACCCGCTAGATTGATCTTGCCTCCATTCTTCTGGCGGAAACTTATGTCGGCTTGGACCGGGCCCTAAAACGTTCCAGGCATTTCAATGGTTGCGGTGCCTTAGTGCAAGTAAGTTAATAATATTACCTCAATGATTTGCTATGCCCATCTAACTAGGCCCTGTTTTCCCCTGCCAGGTTTGGCTCGATGCCCATATGGGGATGGAAGTCCTACACCCTCAACATTCAGTGTTTGAATCCTACAGTCGTACCCACCATTCACGCACCCTTCCAGGCGTACATGATCTGTGCAACAGACTGCAAAACCTCACCAAGGATACTGTAGTTTGGCGTATTCTCTCTACAACTTCAAAACCCTTCACTGTCTTCTTTAACGATAGCGACATGCGACTCGTTGTCCTTTTGAGGCTAACGGGCGACGTAGAATACCATCCTGTCCGTGTTCTTCACCAATTTGGCTTTTACCAAGACTCGATCGAGCAAAGCCCTATGCCTGATTGCTTCAAAAGTTACATTCTTGGTTCTAATGTGACGACCTCTGAGCTGGCCCACATGATGCACATTGGCATTCAATCATCTAGGCTCGCAATTACTGAAGGCTCAGATTGCACAGTAGAGTATGAGGTTGAAATTCAAGAAATTTGGCCTATAAGTGAGCTTCCTCCTTGTGGCACTTCCTTTTCAGGTGTTGGCAGCTCAAAAAGGCCAGAGTTGACTGAATATTCATTACATAAGAAAATTTGTATAACTGATGGGCTGTAATAAAAGACAATTTTGCTTGCACATTGTGTCATTTCAGATTCTGGTCTGACTATGTATGCCCGTATGCTCCTAATAGCACTGTCCTAGTGAGTCTTTTGACTTAGAATGGCAGCTAGCATGCCCCTAGTCAAAGGCCCTATCTCCAACCAAGGAGCAGTTAACACACCCTCGGTTGAAACTCCCTTCTTTGCCAATATTGCAACTCAAAAAGGCAGTTGGCATGCCCCTAGTTGGAATATGGACAAATGCCTTGCGAAGTGATGCAGCAAGT
Organism: Posidonia australis; assembly: GCA_024699735.1. Lineage (NCBI taxonomy): Eukaryota > Viridiplantae > Streptophyta > Magnoliopsida > Alismatales > Posidoniaceae > Posidonia > Posidonia australis. Next base: position 29,646 of record JAMKQA010001258.1, read on the forward strand.
GCAAAAAAAATGCATGATTTAAAATGCTAAATGCTAAATGAGTTATGGAAGTATAAGATGGAAGTAAGATCTATGCATGATTTTGGAAATGTTGGTGCCCTCAGCGCCAAGGAAGCCTTTATTGCCTGCTACAGGGAACTAGAATGTCCTCAACTCACATGGCACTATCTGGATCCCTAGGTTTATTTGTGGCTTTCATTTGACAGCATTTTAGGATAACGTGGACTCCACGCCAAACTCTTAGGGCCCTACACCTACTTTTTAATAATTCCTTTTTCTTTTACTCCCTCAAAGGCATGTTGACCTACACTACCCCTACTTGGAGGTAATAAACACCTAAGCTGGGGGATGACTACTCTCTTTTTTTTTGATGAAAAGGGGTGGCTAGTCCCTTTATAAATGTTGTAGGCTTTGTTGGTGTATGCTTCAACTCCTCTCCAAGTTGTGTGATAGGGATAGAGTCGTCTTACATGCCTCTCTCATTGGAGCCGACATTTATCCGCAACTTCTATCTTCTTATTTCTTTTGTGCTCCAAAGACTATTTCTTTTCTTTTTTTTGGCTCACACTCAATCACAACCTATCATTTTTCTCTCCCTCTGGAGGTATAGGCCCCTTGTTAATTTGTACGCTTCGTCCAATTTTCATGGATAATCACTCCCTCACTCCCTAGGTCACCAAGTAGTAACATATGAGGAGGATCAAAATTCTTCCTAAGCAGGCTGGCTTTCCAAATTTCCTCATCGGGCAATGGCGATGTCTACAACTATAATGCAAACAAAAAGAAAATACAGTGCATATGATATGATTTTTGTAATTTTTGGATGTAGTAACTTAAAATACTAGTATGCGAAAAACGTAAACTATAGAGATGCATGGTTCACGATGCAAGGCTAGGGATTGGCTGTGGATCACTGGTAGTACCTTTTCAGGTAGGCAACATTAATAGGCTCTGACTACTCCCATCTATCCATGTCCTCAAGAATGGCAGTGCCTCCTGACAAGGCTTCTTTCACAATAAATGGTCCACGCCAGTTGGGCCTGAACTTTCTCCGAGCATCTGGTAAATGAATGGCATGTAGAATAAAATCACCTGGCTCAAAATTTCTGGGCTGAACCTTCTTATGATATGCACGGGCCACTCGCTTCGGGTAGCATTGGGCATGGTGTAAGGCTTGCAATCTATGGTCATCAATCAAGTCAAGCTGGATGTAGCGGTCTTGGATCCATTCTGCCTCATCCAACTCTGTTTCCTTCAAAATCCTCAAGGACGGAATCTCCACTTCAAAAGGGAGGACTACCTCCATTCCATACACAAGTGAGTACGACGTTGCTCCTGTTGATGTCCGGACTGAGGTCCTGTAAGCCTATAGTGCATAAGGCAACTTCTCATGCCAATCTTTGTGGGTCTCAGCCATCTTCTTCAAGATCTTTATCATATTTTTATTGGCTGACTCTACGGCTCCATTCATCTGCGGACGATAAGGAAAGGATCTACGATGTTTGATTTTGTAACCCTGTAGATAATCCTCAACTCTCTTTGCTATGAAGTTGGCCCCATTATCTAAAATGATGGCATGTGGAACCCTATATCTGACAATAATGTTATTCTTAATGAACTTTTCTGTAATTGCCATTGTAACTGTTTTATACGATGTCGCCTCGACCCATTTTGTAAAATAATCAATGGCCACAAGAATGTAGCGATGCCCATTGTATGCAGCTGGATGAATGGCCCCAATAACATCAATTCCCCAAGTGGAAAAGGTCCAAGGCGATGACATGTTATGTAACTGTTGTGGGGGAGCATGTATGAAGTTGCCATGTATTTGGCAATTGTGGCATCTCCTCACAAATTGGCAACAATCTGTTTCCATGGTGGACCAGAAGTAACCTTGCAGCATAATTTTCTTGGCCAAGAGTACTCCATTCATGTGTGGACCGCAGGTGCCTACATGAACATTCAACATCAGCATATCCACCTCCTTCTTGTCCACACTTCTAAGAAGCATTTGGTTATAGGATCTCCTATATAGGTGCCCTGCCCTGAGTACATACTTGGAGGCCAGCCGTATCAAGGTCTTCTTACCTGTTGGGGAAATACCAGATGGGAAGCTGTCAGACTCCAAGAAAATTTTGATATCATTATACCAGGGTAATTCAGCTGTCAGTTCTGCTTCCTGGATTTGCATGCAATGTGTCGGTTGCTCTACACAAGTGACTGAGATATCCATTGCCTGTGCCTCTGGGAGCGATAACCATGATGCCAGGGTAGCTAATGCATCTGCGTATGCATTCTTGGCTCGCTTCATGAAGGAAAATTTGACATTATCGAACTCATTAATCAGCTTCAGCAAATGCTCATGGTATAACACAAGCTTCTAGTCCTTTGTCTTCCAGTCACCGTTAATTTGCGAAATGACCAGCAATGCAACCGCATATACCAGAAGCTCTTGGATGCCTTATTCCAGTGCCACCTACAATCTCAGTATGCATGCCACGTGTTCGACTTCGTTATTGGTGCATTCAATTGTCAGCTTCCTCACAAAGGGAATTAGTTGTCCTTGCGGCGTTGACAAAACTGCACTGATACCTCTTCCTTTTTTATTGACCGCACTATCAAAGTACAGACACCATTGATGCTCTTCCTAAGGACTTTCTATTTCTTCGTCGCCCATTGCAAACAAAATGTCTTCATTTGGGAATTGTGTTTGCAGTGGCTGGTATTCTGGCAAGGGTAGGTCAGCCAAGTGATCCGCCATTACTTGTCCTTTCATGGACTTTTGTGTGACAAATGTGATATCATACTGCGACAACATTACCTACAACATAACACATCTGCCCACCAAAGCTGGGTTCTAGAATAGATACTTGATAGGATCATGCAGACATAATAACCGGACTGGATATGAAATCATATAATGCCTGAGGCGCTGAGTAGACCATACCAAAGATAAGCAAACCTTCTCTATAGTGTTGTACTTGACCTCGCAGTCATTGAACATCTTGATGAGGTAATAGATGGCCCTCTCCGTACGCCCTGATTCATCATGCTGTCCTAGGACTACGCCCATGGAATATTGTGTGGTTGAGAGATACAAAAATAGAGGCCGTCCGGGCGTGGGAGGAAGTAAGACTGGAGGCTTTGCTAGAAGCTACTTAATCTTGTCGAAGGCCGCTTGACACTCACTATTCCAGTGTGTTTGGGCATTCTTCCTCAGGAGCTTGAAAATCGGCTCACATATGGGTGTAAGCTGTGCTATGAACCGACTGATATATTGTAGCCATCCCAACAATCCGCGAATTTCTCTTTCAGTGGCGAGGGGAGGCATATTAATGATGGCTCTAGCCTTGTGGGGATCCACTTCTATTCCTCTCAGGATGATAATGTAACCCATAAGCTTTCTAGAAGATACCCCGAATACACATTTGTTGGGGTTGAGGTGAAGCCTATATTTCCTTAGGCGGTCAAACAGCTTCCTTAAACAAGAAAGGTAATCATTGGGCTCTTTAGACTAGATGTCATCCACGTACACCTCAACTTCTTGGTGCATGAGATCATGGAAAAACGCTGTCATAGCCCTCTGGTATGTTACGCCTGCATTCATCAGCCTGAATGGCATTACTCTGTAGCAGAAGACTCCCCACGAGGTAATGAAAGACGTCTTCTCCATATCTTTTTCGGCCATTATGATCTAGTTATATCCTGAAAATCCATCCATAAATGACAACATCTTATGCCCTGCCATGCTGTCAACCAGAATATCTATGTAGGGAAGCAGGAAATCATCTTTTGGGCTCGCTTTGTTAAGGTCTCGGTAATCTATGCACATGCGAACCTGCCCATCTCTCTTTGGCACAGGCACCACATTGGCGAGCCACTCAAGATAAAAAACAACCTTAAGGAAATTGACTTTATGCTGCTTCATGATTTCCTCCTTAAGCTTTAACAGCCATTGAGGTCGCCATCTGCGAAGCTTCTGCTTGACTGGCTTCGAATTTGGTTTTAGTGGTAATGTGTGCACTACCACCTCAATGTCTAAACCAACCATGTCATCATAGCTCCATGCAAAGACATCTACATATTCTTTCAAGAAAGCTATAAATTCTGGCTTTGCCTGTGGTGACAATTTGGCACTGATACGTGTTTCTTTAACATCTTTTGTCGTGCCAATATTAACAAGCTCCGTCTTTTCCTCCACATGTAGATTTGGACCTTCCGGGTCATTATCATGAAACTGAAATTGTGATGGCGCATTATCATCATTATTTGCACTGTCTACTTCACTGACTTCATCCTCCTCCCCATAGGCAATAAGTTTCGATAGAATTTCCTGCTCAAATGTCGGATCTGTGATGTCAACCGAGAGGATTTCTTCTGATTCTACACCCTGATGGCACTTTAAGACAGTCACAGTGACTTTCATATTCTTATAGCGACACTGTGCGACCTCTTCTACTTGACTGTCTGGGGTACCTGTGGACTTGGGAATCCATGCCTCTAAAGTTGATGCATCTTTATTCACATTTTTTGATTTTTCAAATTTTTCTAGGTTTTCTTGATTTTCTGACTTTTGTGTATTTTCTCTACTATTTACAAAATGTTTTGTATGCTGGCAGCTGTCCTACTGCAAATTGGTGAGACTACTACCACCTGTCCCACCTATGATTAACTCAGGTTGTTTTTTTTTTTTTGACCCTCACCCATAGGGTGAGGTTTACATTGTCAATACCAACTAGACCCGCCTCCCGACTGACAGGAGATTAACTCCATTGGTCTGGCATACTTCTTTTCTGTCTCATGAAGGACCATGATTGAAGCCTGGTCCTGGGGTGGTAGTGGTGATTCTGATGGTGGTAATGAAATGACTGCCTTCCCTTTCCTAACTCGATCATGCTCCGCCAAGTCTTCCGCGAGCACATCCAATTGTTCTTGGAATAAAACGTCCAGATCTCCAATTACATCATCCTCCAGTCCACTCACTGAATCTGCCTTCTGGACTGAATTTTCCAACACTATTGCCTGATCAACCACTGACTGTTCTGGCACTAAGACTGCTGAATATTTCTGTGATTGCTCGCTGTCCTGCTCAATGCCCTGCTCCATCTCTAGCTGACTATTTTCTATATATGACTCTTCCAGATAAACCCAAACTGACGGTTGTGACAATGATAGGGTATACGAGCTTTGATTTGGATCCAAGATGCCTGCACTGGTGAAGTTAGCTAAATTGTGTGGATTGAACATCTTGGGGGACTTACCAAAGCACGGCGATCCCTTCTTGTGACACTGACGTTTGTATCCCAATCCTTCGCGCTCTATCCATTCTTCCGCCTTGATCGGCTTGGCAATTCGTTGGCCATAACGCCCAAGGGGGGGTTCCTTTCTCATATCCCCATTTGCGACGCAAATTATCAATTATTAAGCGGGGATCACCACAAGTGGCCGACGCGCTCAAGGGGAGGAATGAAATTAACCGGCTCAAACCGGTTAACCTAATACAAAGCATCCGAAGGTTTAGGCTCAAAGTGGACAGTCTAGGGGGCTACAGCTGAGACCGACACAACCTTCTCCAGATCTTCTGCCAAGACAACAACAACATTGTCATCCCAGCAAAACTTAATCATATGATGGAGGGTTGAGGGAATGACTTCATGCTTGTGAAGCCAAGGGTGTCCAAGCAAAAGATTGAAAGAAGGTTCAATATCTACGACATAGAACTCTACGTCGAAGCGAGCTGGGCCAATGGTCAAAGGAATGATTAAGATCCCAAGTGCATCATGATGCGTATTATCGAACACCGTCATCCCTTTCACGGCTGGTATTATGTCCTCAAACTTGAATCCGATTACACTTGTTGTACGCAAGGGGCAAACATTTAAGCCTGCTCCATTGTCTACCAATGTGAGTGGGATGCGAAAGTTCCGATATTGCGCGGTGATGAACAAGGGGGAATTGTGGTTGGTTCCTGATGGTGGTAACTCCTGGCTAGAGAAGGAGATTACTTGTGGCGCCGCTATCATTCCTACCATGTTCTCTAGGGTAGCTGGCTCTATGGTTGGGGCCACATGGGTAGCTTGGACGACTCTAAGGAAGGCCTCCCTGTGCTCTACTGAAGTGTGGATCAGGTCCCAAATAGAAATATCAACTTTGACTTTCTTAAGTTGGGCAGTTATGTTAGCTATAGGTTGGCTACTGGTGGTGGGAATAGGTGGTGCTCTTCTTGGCATGGATGGTTGTGGGGAGTGTGCCTGCAATTGGACAGGAACTGGTGCTACGGATGCTGGCGATCTAGATGATCGAGCTTGCAACTGGATGGGGCTCGGTATTGGAGAACTAGGCCTAGGTGCTGGGGGCTTGTATACTCTACCCGATCGTGTCACTTCTGCACACATTTCTGCGGCATAGTTATACGGAACACGATGCATGTCGTGGGTAAGAGTAACGACAATCGGGGGGTGGGCAACTAACTGTACAGGTGCGGCTAGAGGATACTAATAAGTCTGAGGATACTAGTAAGTCTGCTGGGATGGTGTTTGAATCGGCCCAGACTGGGGCCAGGCTTGCAAACAAATTGGTGCTGGTGGCTAGGAGTATACAATAGACGACGCCACAGTGTACTCCGACTCGACATTCGGGCGGATCATACTAACAGACTCCTCGGAACCATCGAGGAAAGAATGAAACAATTGGTGGGGAAAAGGGGACGATACATCATGAATCAAATCAGTTGGAAGAATAGGAGATGAGATAGAATCAAAAGAAAAAATAGAATTAAATCCCGAGGAACCTAAAGCTCCCGAGGCCAAATGCTGTGGCAAAGGCTGGCTGACTATACTAGGGTGTGCTAGTGGTGCTTGTGTGGTTTCTGATGCGGGCGCTGGGCCTGCCGCCTACGTGCAAATGACAATGACCCTCTGGTCGATCAAGTCCTGGATTGTGTTCCTTAGTGTGAGACAATTGTCCGTCGAGTAACCTGCGACCCGATGAAAATTGCAGAACGCGTTCGTATTATACCAGGCTAGAAGTGGATTAGGAAGCGGGCGCACCTCAGGCAGCCTCAAGAGGGATGCGACTTTAGGGAACACCATGCTCAACGGCTCCACTAATGGGGTATAGTGGCGCCTGTCACAGCATTGTCGCCTCGGCTGTGGATATGCCAATGGTGGGATCATCCTAGCCGATGGGGTAGGGTAAACTAGTGTGGTAGTAGGGGTAATGTGTGATGCATGGGGTGCTCTAGCTGCAGGCGTGGGTGCATAAACTACTTGGCGCTGCAGGGGCAGACAGACATTTGTCGAAGCAGCAGGGGATCTAATATAGGAGACTGTATTCTTGGAGGGATCTCATCTCTTGGGTGGATTGGCATTGTGGTTGTTGTTGTTGTTGCTGCTGCTGGCGCCACTATGTGAGGAAGTGGCTTGCTTGGCAAATGTATAGAGCATTGGAAAACTGCCACCGCGCAGTGACCTCTCAACCCGGGCGCTTGCCCGAAGCAATGCAGATAAAGTGGTGACTGGTTATATACTGAGCAGAGCCCCGACTACTGGCTGTGCTCCTCGGATCACGATCTCAATAGACTCCTCATCGGACGATCTATCTTTGACTTGCGTAGCCAAGTACCGCCAACGTCCAACATATTCCCCAAATGTTTCTTAGGGCCTCTACTTGATTGCGACAAGTCCTCGCGCTTTGGGACTAGGTCGAGGTTAAAAGAATAATGCTTGAGGAACACCTGTGTAAGGTCGTCCCAAGTCTTAATGGTGGCCATGTTGAGGGAAGTGAACCACTTCAATGCGGGCCTCGTAAGACTCTTCTGGAACAGGTGGATTAACAACCTTTCGTCAGCTTGGAGCTAGACGAGGACTCTACAATAGGCTTTGAGATGGGAAATCGGGCAGCCCCAACCATTGTATTTTTCGAATTCTAGGATTTGAAAGTTCGGAAGGAGAGTCACCTCTGGAAAATAACAGAGGTCTTGGAATTGGTAGGACTGGCGGTCCCCGCCTTGCACTTGTCGATGTGTGCGCTCCAAATCACTCACCCTCGTAAGGGGAGCGTCTGGAGGTACTGCACTAGTAGATTGTGCAACCGAGGCAGGTGCCACGTACACTGTATGGGTCGCCCCTAAGGGCTCCTCCGGATCCACCATTCTGCCATCTGGTGCTACGGTAGGATGGCAAGTGTACCTGTGCATGGGTGTTGTGTGTTGTGGTACAAAATAAGATGCTTGTGTCTGATACATGGGTGAGGATAAGGCAGGGGGTGGTGCTACAAGTGGTGCAGAATGTGGGAGCAAGAGCTGTTAGACCGGAATGCTCCTGGTACTATGCTCACGGCGGGCTGCGCTCCCACCAACCTAAAAGGCTTGACACCAAATAACGGAGATGCATGCTGTGGTGGGTGCTGTGGCGGTGCTGCAAAAGGCAATGTCGACACTCCTATCGCCGGAGAGACGAGGGATGGCGATGGCTGTGGGGTGGTGTAGTGGGTGCAATCTGTGGTCCTAGGGCCGGTTGTAGAGGCAACTCGGGAGAGGGCTGAAGCGCTAGTGCCAATCCCTGCAACTACTGGGCGAGGGCCGACAATTGTTGCAGTTGCGTAGTCATGGGATCATCACCAGCGGCTCCAAAGGATGGAAGCAAACACGGGACGAGGAGTCAGGAAGCTGAGACCCCAACTATCCAAACTAGGGAGAAGCTACTATAAAAACAGCCACAGTCAGAGGGGGGCTGGAAAACACATAGCCCTAAGGAGGAGTAGCAAATCAGCTTCCTGACTCCTCGACTGCTGAACTGCTGAGGCACCAAAAGCAGTTGAAGACCAAGTCGGTGGCCCCGAAGGCAAGGTAGCCGTCGGGACGCGGTACGGGGAAGGTGGAGGTCCTCCGAATGCTAAGGCAAAAGTGGAGGTAGTAGTGATAACAGGGACAAAGACAAAGGAAGGGTACACTGAAACAGGGACCTCCTCCAGGACAGTAGAGGAAACGGGCTCATTGGTTTGCTGGGCCATAGCGGGTCGCGAACGGGTATGGATTGGACTGCGACTAGGAACAAGAGAACAAATCCTAGGACAAGCTATCGTCAAAGGCGACGGATAACTCGGGAGATGTGGTCGAAACCGAGTGGCACCGGGTGTTAGCGAAAGGAGAAATCTCGAGCTCTAGCTAAGGAACTCGCACACTAATAGGTACTCTTTGTACAAAAACAAACAAACAAGTTAGAAAAGATGCAATGTTTATGGAATTATGAATGTAGATGCATGAATGCTTCTAGCATGCACTCTCTCACAATCTAAGGGTGTCCTACCAAGCTGTCTACTCTAGGTTCACACAGGGGTAAATGGGTCTCCGACTCAATGTTAGAAAGTAAAGGTTCCCGTTCTAAATCCTAGCCAAAGCTTAGGCAGTGAACAGGTGATGCGTTCGGGGCCTCGTCCTTAGCCAAAGCAATAGGTTGTACCCTCTACTAACACCGACGCGACCCTGGACAAGGGGGGACATACTGGTATCTCATCCCACGCCAAAGCCATAGAATGAGAAAACTGGGAAATGTCCTTCGCAAACAATAGGTGGACTCAAGAGATGAGAAGATTTTAAGTAAACAAATGCCAACAGATTGTAGACTATATTCAAAATAACTTTCTACTAACCAAACAAAACACATGATGAAAAATGTAAAATAAAAATTCACAGGTTGCCAATTATGACCTACAATCAGAAACAATGATTAAATGAAAATTATGAATAACAAATCACCACTCAATCCATATTAATGCAAATATGCTATATTAAAACCCTAACTTGGTTTCCTTTTTCTAGGCAAGAACCATGCTTTCTTACACTAGTAGCAAGGAATTTGAAAAACTTGGAAGCTAGGGTGGCAACGATTAGGTTTGGGCTAGTTGGTGGTGGTCATTGCTCATCCTTTAGTCGTGAAGCACTTGGAAGCCATGAGCTCCTCCTCTTACTCCTGGTTTCCAAAACTCCCTTGGCAAAAATCACTGACAAAAAACCATCCTCCCCCTTCTCGTCTTCAATAAGGTTTGCATACCAATCTTGTCGTTTCACCTTGAACCAAAAAAAGGTTGTTTTCCAGCAAAGCTGGCGGAACGTTAGATTCGTCCTACAAAAGAGAAGCATGTTGGAATTGAGGTGCAGTGGTAGTAGTGACATTACCAAAACGGTTGGTTCTAGTGAGAGGAAGAAGCTCGTGATTTTTGTCTCCAACAGAGGTTTGAAATTTTTGATCGATTCGTGGCCTTGGAGAGGGTAGTGGCTTTAGGGAGGATAATGGATTTGGAGAGGATGGTGGTCTTGGAGGGCAGTAGGTGGAAGATGAGGGTGGTGAGCATCGCCAGAAGATGAGGGTAGTAGTTGGGAAGATGACGGTTGCGATCTCTCATGGTTTACTTTGGGAAATTTTAGTGGGTTTTCATAGTAGCAAGAGTTTTTTCTTGCTTGTTGGCACATCGAGTGTTTTCAAGTTTTTTCTCCTAGGTGTTAAGTACTTTGGTTATTTTCTTTTGCTTCAAACAACTACGGGAATATACAATAGTTGTAACCATAGGACAATAAAAATGGAAAGATGATGGATGAGAAAAACTGTAGGCTATTATTCTTTTTCAACAAGTTAAATGAGTCCTACATTAAAATCCCCTGCTTAAGGATAAAAAAATTGAAAATAGTATTTAAGCATATTTAATTTGTTAATTAACGACAAATCCAATATGATGGAGGTTATTAAATTATTGAAAATTGAGGGTATCCTTTAGAAAAATTTAAAATTAAGGAATCATATGTAATTTTCTTTTACAATTAAGTTCAAGAACTTAGAAAGAGAGATGATAGCTTCTTACAATTGAGATTGTATGATGGACTTAATATAAAGAGGATGTTAGTGAATCTCGTGTACCCACCACCCAAGTTGTTACTAGATTTCATGAGAATATTATAGAAAATTAGCACTTACAAAAATTTATAATGTACTATGTATAAGACACTGTTGTTCCATACTTTTATAACCCTTATCTACTAGGTTTAAAATATTATATCATATATTCCTTATTTTAAAACCCATTATCTACTAGGTTTACAAATTACACAATATATAAGGTGAATTTTGGTGCTCATTGTCTTATGTAGGGGCTAAATGATGCCATTAGCATACATTAAATATTCTAAAATCAAAATCTAATTAGAGATTTTGCTATATCATTTAACACATGTAGATACAAAATTTTGTATCATTTCAACAATTCTAACATGTAAATTTGATTATTTATAAAAAAAGGGATCTAATTATTTATATTTCCAATTGTGATATGGGAAAAACTTAAATTTGGTCGAAAAGTTGATGTTTCAATGTGATTGAATTCTTTTGCCTGAATTAATGAAATTAGAGTTTTCAATTTTGCAACTCTAAAATAAAACTCTTAGTGCAATAGAAATATCACAAAAAAAAATGCTCAATAAACTAGAACTATTCTAGGATTTTTTTAGCATTTCAAAATTGGCCTCACTTGACTCAAAGTGAGGCCATGTGCATGTCAAGCTGATCCATGTTTATTCAAACATTTATTTATTTGTGAAGTTCGATCGTTTATTTAATATATGGGACCTATGCCAACAGAAAGATAAAAATCAAGTCCCTAGTAAGTTTTAGTTGACATGAAATGTCTAATTAAATACACTTTCTTAGACTAGATTATCATTTCAGAGTCCTATATTTATTCTAATTTATTAGGATTCTCCATTTGCCTTTGTCATTTTATTTTATTAGAGTAGGTGATGACTTCTACTTCAATTCACCTTTTGAATTTTCTATTTTTTATGTTCTCCTCTAGATTCCTTATTTTCAAATCATTTGCCCACTCCATGAATTGTAAACTGTCAATGGGAGAAGAAAACCACAGTTTAAGAGGGTAAGAGAAGAATGATAGCCAGGAAGCATCACATAAGTAACTGCTAGTTAGCACCACATAGGATGGACTAAAAAGTAAAAGAAAAAATAAAAACCTAGAAGAGGGAAAGAAAGTTCTCAAAAATGGACATTTATTTTGTTCTAGTAGTTTCTAGCACCTATTATAAAACTTCATTAACAATTTTATCTTTTCTAATAACTCTATTTCATTAACAATTTTATCTTTTCCAATAACTCTATTTCTAATTGTTACAGCTTTGAAACTTTTATACATAGCATTCTATTCTCCTCTTTTATTCACATAAAATTTTTTACTTCTTCTTGTTGTTTCACAAAGTTCTTAGCTTCTTGTAGTATTACTCTCAAGTCTCAAGTTTTCAAGTGGAAGTTAAACTTTTTGGTCTCAAGTTCTTTAGCCCTCTAGGCCTTCGCTAATCACATTCCTTCATTCTTCCTCATTCTTGCTCTCTTCTTATTCCTCCATTTTACAATTTATTATTTTAATTTTTGTGATGTGTTTGTTACTATTGTCTTAGTAGTTTATTTTTGTTTCATAAATCATAATAGCCATTGAATCTTTTGATTTTGTTCCAAACACCCAAAATCCCATGAAAAAGATTTAGATAATATAAAAATGAAAGTAGAAGATTTACAATTCACACCTTTTAGTTCTAATATTAAAACTTTAAGAAAAAGAAGAGATTAAGTATTTGGACTTATTTAATTGAAATGTCTAATAATCCTAAAAATGTATATGTATTTTATGTGGTACGAATCATAATTGTGGTTATGGGAGGGAGACGACATTTAGAAAGATATGTAAGAACTTGTCTTAAGAAATGAGAAGAGAAAAGTTATTCCAGGCAAACCACATTAGCAATGAGACTTAGGAGAATGTTATCAAATTGGAAATATTTCTCAGAAGTAAATAAGAAGGAATTAGTTATATATATAATTAGAGATGAACTACCTTTTATTTTTTTTGAAAGTAAATATTTTGAAGAATATGTACAAATTACTTTTGTACAAAATACTTTAAATCCATAATTTAAGGGTCATTCTAGAAATACTACAAGAAATCTTATTCGTAAACAATTTAATGAAGATGAACTAAAATTATTTTAGGTAAATTAAAATGTGAAATAGCATTAACTTTTGATATTTGTACTAGTCCAAATAATTTTACTTATTTGTGTGTTACATGTCATTATGTTGATAATTATTAGATTCATCAAAAAAGAATTATAACTTTCCAAATTTTTGAACATCCGGATAGTAGTTCCATAATTTATAATTTATTAGTAAGAGTTATCATGAATATGGTATTAATAACAATGTTATCTAAATTTGTTTGGATAATGCTAGTAATAATAATACTGCTATTAGATATTTAATATGTACATTTAAAGCTTCATTAGATGTAATTTGTTTTAATTGTAGTTGTTCTTGCCATGTGATAAATTTAATTTTAAAAGATGGTGTAACACCCGTAAAATTCATTTTGTAATTATTTACATTTTAATAAATTTATTCCTAGATAGGTGTTACTGTTCTGAGGCTCGTTGTGTAGTTTTGTGCTTTTGGGCTTGGGCCTCGTGGGCCGGTTTCTATTTGCGTGTCCCTGTGCGTGATTAGCACTATGCATTGTGACACTATACGTGTGGGGCCCCGGTGTGGGTCCGTGTGGGGCCCAGGTGTGGGGTCCATGTGGGGTCCATGTGGGGCCCACGTTCGTGGGCCAGTGGTTGAGGCTGGTAGTTGGTCTCTTGGTTGTGGTGCGTTGTTGGGTCCGTGCGGTGGTTAGCGAGGTTGGCAACTGAGGGAAGTGTGGTTGTGCGCGTGGCTAACTGGTTGCACGCACGCAGCCACCTACTCCTTCTACGTGGCTTTTAAGCTGGAGGCCTCTGCCATGCACGACCCAAGCATCCTTCTCTTCCCCCGCGCACTTCTCGTTGTCCCGAGCACGCCATCTTCCTCTTTTCCCCCTCCAGTCATTCTCTCTCCCTCCACTCACTCCCTCCTGTCTCACTCTCTCACTCTCCCTCCCCTATTTCTATCCTCCCCGCAACCTCCTCTCTGCTCGATGGGCTCAAGGGCCGGCAACGGTGTGCGGTGGCTTGTGGTGGCGTGTGGAGCTTGTGTGGAGTGCCCTTGTGGTGGTGTGAGCCCCGGCAAGGGTCGTGGTCACCGGAGTATACCGAAGGATTGTCGGAGTTCGTTTTAGGTACGCATCTCAAATCCCTGTAATAGAGATCATGTAAAATGGTAGAAATAACTAGGAAGTATGTAATTTAGGCTAAATTTAATGTTTTAGAATTTTTGGGAATTTATTGTGGCATTTATGGATATTTATGGCGGTTGGTGTGTTTTGGGTCGTTTTGACCATTCTGCTTTTGCGATTTTATATCTTGATGCATGGTGAATGGATTTTAGTTTTATTTGTTGAGATTTGGAGTAGACTCGAGGGTCTACAGCTTATGTTTAATGCAAGTTTTTTGGTGTTTGTTTAGGGGTTCCGATTGGAGGTCCTAGTTGGGGCGACTTCGGACTATTGGGTTTGGATCATTTTCTATTTTTCACAGAATTCAGCATATCGAACAATTTCAGTATGTCGTTTCTCTATCATATTAGGTCCACTGGCCGAAATTCGGTCGTCCAATTTTGGATGGTCGTCCAAATCAGGAGATTCCAGTCGACCGAACCATTTTCGGTATACCAATTTTGGCTTGGTGTTGACCGTTGACCTAATTCAGTCGATCGATCCAGATCGGTCTACCGAACCAAGGGTTTTTGGCATAACGAACCCATTTTTGGCATGCCGAATCTGGGCCTAAATATGTTTATAAAAATCTGATTCCCGAGAGTTTTCCAAATTGGTTTGTTGTGTCCCATTGAGAGGGATTGTGGACTGGTCTCTTGGGACCCCTGTTGCGCCATTTTACAGAGGTTTTGGAAGAGTTTTTCAAAGATATGAAAATGGTTTTGGAAAATGGATTTCAAAGAAATAGTTGGCCTGTTTTGGAAAATGTTTTCCTAGTTTTCTGTGTGCGGGCCAAGACAGTGTGGGATCGTGTCGCCGGGACCAGGGAATGTGACGACATTCTCGGGTGGTCGAGCGTGACTCCCTGGTCAAGGTTGGGGGCTGAGATACTTGAGGCTGAGGGATGTCAGATCCTAGAGGTATGAGACTCCTTGACTGTCGTCTCAAGGCTAGGGTTGTGGTCCACATGTTGAGGTGTTTTATGGCATGACGAGGAAGTATGATATTCCTGCTATCGTTGTGAATACTGAGGCTCAGGTGTCGTCGGGTGTGGAGGTATGACACTCCCTCTTGAGCACCATGTATGGAGGATGCCGTGAGGAGGGGGACCTTGTGGTAGCCAGTGTGAGTGGGACACGTGCCCCGTAGCTGGTGGTGTCCTGAGAGACAGGACAACCTTCCTAGGGAGCGGTTGGCTTTTGAGGGTTCTCTAGAGAGGGAGAATCCCGGGACGGTGAATGCTCCTGCATAGGATGGTCATCATCGTGGCAGTGCAAAATGTTGTGGTCGCTCTTCAGTGGATTACGTGTAGCCAAAGTTTGGTTGCCTAGCGTCGGGCTTCCAGACACACTGTGTGTGGTTTTGGCCATTGAGGGCCTTCGCTTGTGGTTTTGAGCTAGTAGAGCCCCAGTTGTGGTTTTGACAAGTGTAGGCCTGGTTTGTGATGTTATGAGAAAATGGTTGGTGTAGACATCCCGATTTTGAGGTGGCTCATAGATAAACTCTCTGAAGATGTTGCTTTGGATACGGCAAGCTTAACCACTTTTGGACCCTATTTGACATTAGCCCGAGATCCTTGCACAAACCAACCACAAGCCTATAGCAAGCCCATGGCCCAATTAGCAATTCAGGTAGCTAGTGGAGAGCGCCAATGTGGAGCACTAGATTGGAGCATCTAGTAGGAGCACCTAAGTGGCGCACCAAGCTGGAGTACCTAGATGGCACATCATTCTGACGCACAAAGCTGGCGCACAGCCACTTTTCAGGGTGCTGGCTGCTGGCTTTCCATCTTCGTGCTTGTAACCCTCGCTAGCAAATATTCCTTGTGAATCTACGCAAGGCTCTTCGTTTGCGAGGCTGACTGCATCCCATTGGAGTTACCCTTGTGAGACTCTATAAAAAGACCTTCATTGGCAACCATTTAGCTCTCTTGGTTAAGTCTCCTATCAACTCCCAACAACTCACTCTCGTTTCCAGAGGATACCCTTACATTCCAGAGCATTCTCATCTCATCCAAAGCAACAAGGAAGTGTTATCTTGAGCCTTCAAGGAAGAAACATCTTGGGCAAGGTAAGATCCTTGTTCCTCTTTTTACTTATCCTTTATTTTAAGCTCTAGGTATTACACTGTATAAAGCATGCAATGCACTGAACATATGGTCTGTTAATAATCTGTTTTCGTGTTGTTTTTATGATAAGATGATTGCTCCTACATGTATATCCATAATGCTTCTGTGCCATGTTAAATTCTGCATCATGTAATCTCTGTTTTTTACATACTGAATCTTGATTCATGCAAATGCTTGCGGTGAAATGAACTGCAAATATACTCTTTACATATTTATCATCTTTACATGATTGTTAGGTTCATTAATTCATTGCATACTCCATAGAGCCTACTAAGCAATAGCTTCAGCCCATTAACCCCTGAACTTGCATGATTAAGAAATGATAAAAATACTTTTATGCTTGTTTTTTATCATGGTTCAGTTCTCTACCAATTAAATAATCGATCTGGTTAAGATTAATCACATTTCATCTCTAGCAGCTGGACCAGAATCTGAAATCAGACTGCTGTCTGATTCAGATTTTCTGGGATGCACCACACTGGAGCACCAATGTGGCACACCTCACCAGAGCACCATCCTGGTGCACCAGTCTGGTCAGAGAGCAAATCATCATTTTTACATCATGATCTGCATGGTTTTCGGGATGTTTTTGCCTTTGATTTTTATGATGTGTATTATCTGATATGTCATGACTTTGCATGCATGATCTCAGTCTTGGATAGCACTGTTTTTAAGACTTTTTGCATCTCGCATGTTCAGCTTGTTGCTGAAATCTGGTGAACTGATTGCCCCATGAACTCCTATTTGGGAGGTTCTCATGCAATAGTCCATGATACAGATCTAGATAGGATGGCTAGATCTTGTTGTTTTTACTTAGCATAAGGATGGTGTGGTCTTGTGTGAGGCATATAGCCCTTGAGCACAAGACCCACATTGTGTTTTCATTCTTGGATTTTGATGGATACTCATGATGCATGTTCTGATGGGTTTTCTGTGAATTTACAGGATTTTATATTGCATGGCATTAGGCTGGTTTACTGTCTGATCTGTGATTTTCTCTAGCACACTTTTCTAGCACACATCAGTAGAGCACATAGGTGGCGCACCATACTGGAGCACCAATATGGTGCACCACACAAGCATACCTGCCTGTGTTCTGTTGCACGCAGTAGCTTTTGGCATGGCATCTAGCATGTTTCCTGTTTGGATTTAGCTTTTGTTTTCTCTGGGTGTCTTCTTGGATATATCAAGATGACTCCACTCTGTTTTCATCCCTTTTTCATGCATGATAGCTTATGTTTTGCATATAGTAAAGCGAGGATGAAAGTCACTCGGTAATTTTTAGATCTTTGATCATATCCGTGCAACATCCTTGCATCGGTGCTTGACCCACCCCATGAGTGACCTTTCTGAGCCTTTGGACACACCCTACAGCCCATACACCCATGTTTAGCATAAGGCATCACCTGCATATAGCATTGCATTGCATAACCCTCAGGCATATAGAATAGGCTGAAAAGCCAACATTTCATATAAGTAAACGAGAAATCCATTAAAAGATCGATTTTCGGGCGCACGATGGTGCCTAATACCTTCCTCGTGCGTAACAGGGATCCTTGCCCATTTATGGTTTTTGACGATCTTTTTCGTTGGTTTTATCACATGATTTGAATGTTTTTAAGCGATTTTCCTTGTCTTTCGTTTTAAAATAGACTAGGTGGCGACTCCTGTATTTTTATCATTTGTTTTTTATTGTTTTGCCGTGACTTTGCCAATCCTTGTGCATTTAGCCTTTCGCGCCAATCCCGAGGCTGTCGCCGGCATGGTTACAGGAACTGGTGACTCTGCTGGGGATAACCAGATCTCGACTTTTATTTTGGATTTTTCGTTTACTTTGGCTTTCCTCCTTGTTTGCTTGTTTCCTATGCATTGTTTTGATTGCTTCTTTGTAATATTGAGTGGTATCTCCTTTATTTTTTGTGCATACCATTTATCTAATGGGTGTTTTCGTTTTACACATTTGCTATGCCACCACTTTCTCCACATAATATGCACATGTCTTTTGTATATTGATTGATGTTTCCTTTGCATGTATTTTCTCTTCTTGTATATGCCATGTCTAGGAGATTAGAGACATGTTTGCTCTTCTCCTTTTGGTTAATAAAAGCATAAAAACCAAAATCAACAAATAGGACACAAACTAGTGACAAATTGCAAACTTTCCCCCATGGTTTAATAAATTTTCAAGTAAAAGACTTAAAGCATACTTTGCATCCATCATATAGGACATGCATCTTCTCATCTCTTGAGTCCACCTATATAGTTGGCGAAGGACATTTCTTGGTTTTCTCATTCTATGGCTTTGGCATGGGATGCAATACCGGTATGTCCCCCCTTGTCCAGGATCGTGTCGGTGTTAGTAGAGGGTACAACCTACTGCTTTGGCAGAGGACGAGGCCCCGAACGCACCACCCGTTCACTGCCTAGGCTTTGTCTGGGATTTAGAGCGGGGACCTTCAACTTTCTAACCTTGAGTCGGAGACCCATTTACCCTTGTGTGAACCTGGAGTAGATAGCTTGGTAGGACACCCCTAGATTGTGAGAGAGTGCATGCTAGAAGCATTCATGCATTTGCATCTCATACCACCATAAGCACTGCATCTTTGCTAACTTGTTTGTTTTTGTGCATACAATTCTTGTCAGCGTGCGAGTTTCCTTAGCCTGAGCCCGAGACCTTTTGTGACCATGCCGATGGAACCCCTAGGCGCGGTTCACCAAACCTTACTCTGGTGTGCGGGAACACACTGGGAGGTCCGATACAGTCACGGCGAAAATGGTGAATCCGGAGGAAGAGACAAGACTCGGAAACACCAAAGGGAAGACAAAAAGGATAAGGAAA